>JAPZAG010000074.1:0-20129 GCA_027475135.1 Bactrocera correcta
TAACTTCAATATAAGCTTACGGAATTCTTCTAAATGCACTAACGTTATGCCGCCATGGCTTTATGTTAACGTCGTTGCGTTAAAGAAGCTTTATTAACTTAAATATGTAAAACTTATGATTTGAAGATTTGCGAAATCGATTGCTAAATGCATATACACAACAAAATCGACTTTATACCTAAATATAAGATTACGGAATTCTTCCAAATGCGCTGCCGTTATGCCGTTATGGCTTTGTGTTAACTTCAGTGCGTTAAAGAAGCTTTATTAACTTAAATATGTTAAACTAATGATTTGAAGAATTTCGAAATCGATTGCTAAGTGCATATATTCAAGAAAATCTTCCTTATACCTAAATATAAGATTACGGAATTCTTCCAAATGTACCGTAGTTATGCCGCCAGGGCTTTATATGATTTTCAATATGTTAAAGAAGGTTAATTAACTTAAATATGTTAAACTAGTGATTTGAGGCATTTTGATATCGATTGCTAAATGTGTATATACAACAAAATCGACTTTACACCTAAATATAAGATTACGGAATTCTTCCAAATGCGCTGCCGTTATGACGTTATGGCTTTATGTTAACTTCAGTTCGTTTAAGAAGGTTTATTAACTTAGATATGTTACACTAGTTATTTGAAGCATTTGGATATCGATTGCTAAATGAGTATATACAAGAAAATCGACTTTATACCTAAATATAAGATTACGGAATTCTTCTGCATGAACTGCCGTTATGCCGCCATGGCTTTGTGTTAACTTCAGTGCGTTAAAGAAGCTTTATTAACTTAAATATGTTAAACTAATGATTTGAAGAATTTCGAAATCGATTGCTAAGTGCATATATTCAAGAAAATCTTCCTTATACCTAAATATAAGATTACGGAATTCTTCCAAATGTACTGTAGTTATGCCGCCAGGGCTTTATATGATTTTCAATATGTTAAAGAAGGTTAATTAACTTAAATATGTTAAACTAGTGATTTGAGGCATTTTGATATCGATTGCTAAATGTGTATATACAACAAAATCGACTTTATACCTAAATATACGCTTACGGAATTCTTCTAAATGCACTGCCGTTGCGCCGTTATGGCTTTGTATTAACTTCAGTTCGTTTAAGAAGGTTTATTAACTTAGATATGTTACACTAGTTATTTGAAGCATTTCGATATCGATTGCTAAGTGAGTATATACAAGAAAATCGACTTTATACCTAAATATATGATAACGGAATCCTTCTACATGCACTCCCGTTTGCCGCCATGGCTTTGTGTTAACTTCAGTGCGTTAAAGTAGGTTTGTTGACTTAAATATGTTAAACTAATGATTTGAAGCATTTCGATTTCGATTGCTAAATGAGTATATACAAGAAAATGGACTTTATACCTAAATATAAGATTACAAAATTCTTCTAAATGCTTTGCCGTTATGCCGTTAAGGCGTTTGTAGACTTCAGTAATTTCGATATCGATTGCTAAATGTTTATATACAAGAAAATCGACTTTATATCCAAATATATGATAACGGAATTCTTCTACATGCTTTGCCGTTATGCCGGTAGGGCGTTTGTAGACTTCAGTAAGATAAAGGGGGTTAATTAACTTAAATATGTTAAGCTAATGATTTGAAGCATCTCGATATCGATTGCTAAATGTGTATATACAACAAAATCGACTTTATACCTAAATATAAGTTTACGGAATTCTTCCAAATGCACTGCCGTTACACCGTTATGGCTTTATGTAAACTTCAGTAAGATAAAGAAGGTCAATTAACTAAAATATGATAAACTAATGATTTGAGGCATTTCGATATCGATTGCTAAATGTGTATATAGAAGAAAATCGACTTTATACCTAAATATAAGATTACGGAATTCTTCTAAATGCTTTGCCGTTTTGCAATTAAGGCGTTTGTAGACTTCAGTAAGATAAATAGGGTTAATTAACTTAAATATGTTAAACTAATGATTTGAAGCATTTAGATATCGATTGCTAAATGTGTTTTTACAACAAAATCGACTTTATACCTAAATATAAGCTTACGGAAATCTTATAAATGAACTGCCGTTATGCCGCCATGGCTTTATGTTAACTTCGTTGCGTTAAAGAAGCTTTATTAACTTAAATATGTAAAACTTATGATTTGAAGATTTTCGAAATCGATTGCTAAGTGCATATGTTCAAGAAAATCTTCCTTATACCTAAATATAAGATTACGGAATTCTTTCAAATGTACTGTAGTTATGCCGCCATGGCTTTATATGATTTTCAATATGTTAAAGAAGGTTAATTAACTTAAATATGTTAAACTAGTGATTTGAGGCATTTTGATATCGATTGCTAAATGTGTATATACAACAAAATCGACTTTATACCTAAATATACGCTTACGGAATTCTTCTAAATGCACTGCCGTTGCGCCGTTATGGCTTTGTATTAACTTCAGTTCGTTAAAGAAGGTTTATTAACTTAGATATGTTAAACCAGTTATTAGAAGCATTTCGAAATCGATTGCTTAATGCATATATACAAGAAAATCGACTTTATACCTAAATATAAGATTACGGAATTCCTCAAAATGTACTGTCGTTATGCCGCCATGGCTTTATATGAACTTCAATATGTTAAAGAAGGTTAATTAACTTAAATATACGCTTACGGAATTCTTCTAAATGCACTGCCGTTGCGCCGTTATGGCTTTGTATTAACTTCAGTTCGTTAAAGAAGGTTTATTAACTTAGATATGTTAAACCAGTTATTAGAAGCATTTCGAAATCGATTGCTTAATGCATATATACAAGAAAATCGACTTTATACCTAAATATAAGATTACGGAATTCCTCAAAATGTACTGTCGTTATGCCGCCATGGCTTTATATGAACTTCAATATGTTAAAGAAGGTTAATCAACTTAAATATGTTAAACTAATGATTTGAGGCATTTCGATATCGGTTGCTTAATGTGTATATACAAGAAAATCGACTTTATACCTAAATATAAGGTTACGGAATTCTTCCAAATGCACTGCCGTGATACCGTTATGGTTTTATGTTAACCTCAGTTAGTTAAAGAGGGTTTATTAACTTAAATATGTTAAACCAGTTATTTGAAGCATTTCGGGGGGGGGGGGGGGGGGGGGGATTGCTAAATGAGTATATACAAGAAAATCGACTTTATACCTAAATATAAGGTTACGGAATCTTCCAAATGACTGCCGTTACACCATGGCTTTATTAAACTTCAATAAGTAAAAAAGGTAATTAACTAAAATATGATAAACTAATGATTTGAGGCATTTCGATATCGATTGCTAAATGTGTATATAGAAGAAAATCGACTTTATACCTAAATATAAGATTACGGAATTCTTCTAAATGCTTTGCCGTTTTGCAATTAAGGCGTTTGTAGACTTCAGTAAGATAAATAGGGTTAATTAACTTAAATATGTTAAACTAATGATTTGAAGCATTTAGATATCGATTGCTAAATGTGTTTTTACAACAAAATCGACTTTATACCTAAATATAAGCTTACGGAAATCTTATAAATGAACTGCCGTTATGCCGCCATGGCTTTATGTTAACTTCGTTGCGTTAAAGAAGCTTTATTAACTTAAATATGTAAAACTTATGATTTGAAGATTTTCGAAATCGATTGCTAAGTGCATATGTTCAAGAAAATCTTCCTTATACCTAAATATAAGATTACGGAATTCTTTCAAATGTACTGTAGTTATGCCGCCATGGCTTTATATGATTTTCAATATGTTAAAGAAGGTTAATTAACTTAAATATGTTAAACTAGTGATTTGAGGCATTTTGATATCGATTGCTAAATGTGTATATACAACAAAATCGACTTTATACCTAAATATACGCTTACGGAATTCTTCTAAATGCACTGCCGTTGCGCCGTTATGGCTTTGTATTAACTTCAGTTCGTTAAAGAAGGTTTATTAACTTAGATATGTTAAACCAGTTATTAGAAGCATTTCGAAATCGATTGCTTAATGCATATATACAAGAAAATCGACTTTATACCTAAATATAAGATTACGGAATTCCTCAAAATGTACTGTCGTTATGCCGCCATGGCTTTATATGAACTTCAATATGTTAAAGAAGGTTAATTAACTTAAATATACGCTTACGGAATTCTTCTAAATGCACTGCCGTTGCGCCGTTATGGCTTTGTATTAACTTCAGTTCGTTAAAGAAGGTTTATTAACTTAGATATGTTAAACCAGTTATTAGAAGCATTTCGAAATCGATTGCTTAATGCATATATACAAGAAAATCGACTTTATACCTAAATATAAGATTACGGAATTCCTCAAAATGTACTGTCGTTATGCCGCCATGGCTTTATATGAACTTCAATATGTTAAAGAAGGTTAATCAACTTAAATATGTTAAACTAATGATTTGAGGCATTTCGATATCGGTTGCTTAATGTGTATATACAAGAAAATCGACTTTATACCTAAATATAAGGTTACGGAATTCTTCCAAATGCACTGCCGTGATACCGTTATGGTTTTATGTTAACCTCAGTTAGTTAAAGAGGGTTTATTAACTTAAATATGTTAAACCAGTTATTTGAAGCATTTCGATATCGATTGCTTAATGTATATATACAAGAAAATCGACTTTATACCTAAATATAAGATAACGGAATTCTTCTAAATGCTTTGCCGTTATGCCGTTAAAACGTTTGTAGACTTCAGTGAGTTAAAGTAGGTTTGTTAACTTAAATAAGTTAAACTAATGATTTGAAGCATTTCGATTTCGATTGCTAAATGAGTATATACAAGAAAATCGACTTTATACCTAAATATAAGGTTACGGAATGCTTCCAAATGTACTGTCGTTATGCCACCATGGCTTTATATCAACTTCAATACGTTAAAAAAGGTTAATTAACTAAAATATGATAAACTAATGATTTGAGGCATTTCGATATCGATTGCTAAATGTGTATATAGAAGAAAATCGACTTTATACCTAAATATAAGATTACGGAATTCTTCTAAATGCTTTGCCGTTTTGCAATTAAGGCGTTTGTAGACTTCAGTAAGATAAATAGGGTTAATTAACTTAAATATGTTAAACTAATGATTTGAAGCATTTAGATATCGATTGCTAAATGTGTTTTTACAACAAAATCGACTTTATACCTAAATATAAGCTTACGGAAATCTTATAAATGAACTGCCGTTATGCCGCCATGGCTTTATGTTAACTTCGTTGCGTTAAAGAAGCTTTATTAACTTAAATATGTAAAACTTATGATTTGAAGATTTTCGAAATCGATTGCTAAGTGCATATATTCAAGAAAATCTTCCTTATACCTAAATATAAGATTACGGAATTCTTTCAAATGTACTCTAGTTATGCCGCCATGGCTTTATATGATTTTCAATATGTTAAAGAAGGTTAATTAACTTAAATATGTTAAACTAGTGATTTGAGGCATTTTGATATCGATTGCTAAATGTGTATATACAACAAAATCGACTTTATACCTAAATATACGCTTACGGAATTCTTCTAAATGCACTGCCGTTGCGCCGTTATGGCTTTGTATTAACTTCAGTTCGTTAAAGAAGGTTTATTAACTTAGATATGTTAAACCAGTTATTAGAAGCATTTCGAAATCGATTGCTTAATGCATATATACAAGAAAATCGACTTTATACCTAAATATAAGATTACGGAATTCCTCAAAATGTACTGTCGTTATGCCGCCATGGCTTTATATGAACTTCAATATGTTAAAGAAGGTTAATTAACTTAAATATACGCTTACGGAATTCTTCTAAATGCACTGCCGTTGCGCCGTTATGGCTTTGTATTAACTTCAGTTCGTTAAAGAAGGTTTATTAACTTAGATATGTTAAACCAGTTATTAGAAGCATTTCGAAATCGATTGCTTAATGCATATATACAAGAAAATCGACTTTATACCTAAATATAAGATTACGGAATTCCTCAAAATGTACTGTCGTTATGCCGCCATGGCTTTATATGAACTTCAATATGTTAAAGAAGGTTAATTAACTTAAATATGTTAAACTAATGATTTGAGGCATTTCGATATCGGTTGCTTAATGTGTATATACAAGAAAATCGACTTTATACCTAAATATAAGGTTACGGAATTCTTCCAAATGCACTGCCGTTTTGCAATTAAGGCGTTTGTAGCCTTCAGTAAGATAAATAGGGTTAATTAACTTAAATATGTTAAACTAATGATTTGAAGCATTTAGATATCGATTGCTAAATGTGTTTTTACAACAAAATCGACTTTATACCTAAATATAAGCTTACGGAAATCTTATAAATGAACTGCCGGTTTTAAAAGCACGCCTTGGCCTTATTTTTTTAACTTCGTTCGCTTTAAAGAAGCTTTATTAACTTAAATATGTAAAACTTATGATTAGAAGATTTCGAAATCAATTGCTAAATGTGTATATACAAGAAAATCGACTTTATACCTAAATATAAGAAAACGGAATTCCTTTAAAATGCACTGCCGTTATGCCGCCAAGGCTTTATAGAAATTCAATAAGATTTAAAAAAGGGGTTTAAATTTAAATTAAATATGTTAAACTTATGATTGGAGGCATTTCGATATCGATTGCTAAAAGTGTGTATTTCAAGAAAATCGACTTAATACCTAAATATAAGATTACGGAATTCTTCTAAATGCTTTGCCGTTTTGCAATTAAGGCGTTTGTAGACCCTTTAGTAAGATAAATAGGGTTAATTAACTTAAATATGTTAAACTAATGATTTGAAGCATTTAGATATCGATTGCTAAATGTGTTTTTACAACAAAATCGACTTTATACCTAAATATAAGCTTACGGAAATTTTTCTAAATGAACTGCCGTTATGCCGCCATGGCCTTTTTGTTAACTTCGTTGCGCTTTAAAAAAGCTTTATTAACTTAAATATGTAAAACTTATGATTTGAAGATATTCGAAATCAATTGCTAAATGTGTAT
The DNA here is from genome assembly GCA_027475135.1 of Bactrocera correcta. Taxonomy (NCBI): domain Eukaryota; kingdom Metazoa; phylum Arthropoda; class Insecta; order Diptera; family Tephritidae; genus Bactrocera; species Bactrocera correcta. The sequence goes on from JAPZAG010000074.1 coordinate 7,021, forward strand.
GTACAAGAAAATCGACTTTATACCTAAATATATGAAAACGGAATTTTTCTACATGCACTGCCGTTATGCCGTTAAGGCGTTTGTAGACTTCAGTAAGATAAAGGGGGTTAATTAACTTAAATATGTTATGATTTGAGGCATTTCGATATCGATTGCTAAAAGTGTGTATACAAGAAAATCGACTTAATACCTAAATATAAGATTACGGAATTCTTCTAAATGCTTTGCCGTTTTGCAATTAAGGCGTTTGTAGACTTCAGTAAGATAAATAGGGTTAATTAACTTAAATATGTTAAACTAATGATTTGAAGCATTTAGATATCGATTGCTAAATGTGTTTTTACAACAAAATCGACTTTATACCTAAATATAAGCTTACGGAATTCTTCTAAATGAACTGCCGTTATGCCGCCATGGCTTTATGTTAACTTCGTTGCGTTTTAAGAAGCTTTATTAACCTAAATATGTAAAACTTATGATTTGAAGATTTTCGAAATCAATTGCTAAATGCATATACACAACAAAATCGACTTTATACCTAAATATAAGATTACGGAATTCTTCCAAATGCGCTGCCGTTATGCCGTTATGGCTTTATGTTAACTTCAGTTAGTTAAAGAGGGTTTATTAACTTAAATATGTTAAACCAGTTATTTGAAGCATTTCGATATCGATTGCTTAATGTATATATACAAGAAAATGGACTTTATACCTAAATATATGTTTACGGAATTCTTCTAAATGCTTTGCCGTTATGCCGTTAAGGCGTTTGTAGACTTCAGTAAGATAGAGAGGGTTAATTAACTTAAATATATTAAACTAATGATTTGAGGCATTTCGATATCGATTGCTAAATGTGTATGTTCAAGAAAATCGACTTTATACCTAAATATATGAAAACGGAATTCTTCTACATGCACTGCCCTTATGCCGTTAAGGCGTTTGTAGACTTCAGTAAATATGTTAAAGTTATGATTTGAGGCATTTCGATATCGATTGCTAAATGTGTGTATTCAAGAAAATCGACTTAATAACTAAATATAAGATTACGGAATTCTTCTAAATGCTTTGCCGTTTTGCAATTAAGGCGTTTGTAGACTTCAGTAAGATAAATAGGGTAAATTAGCTTAAATATGTTAAACTAATGATTTGAAGCATTTCGATATCGATTGCTAAATGCGTATGTACAAGAAAATCGACTTTATACCTAAATATAAGATTACGTAATTCTTCTAAATGCTTTGCCGTTATGCCGTTAAAACCTTTGTAGACTTCACTAAGATAAAGGGGGTTAATTAACTTAAATATGTTAAACTAATGATTTGAAGCATTTAGATATCGATTGCTAAATGTGTTTTTACAACAAAATCGACTTTATACCTAAATATAAGCTTACGGAATTCTTCTAAATGAACTGACGTTAAGCCGCCATGGCTTTATGTTAACTTCGTTGCGTTAAAGAAGCTTTATTAACTTAAATATGTAAAACTTATGATTTGAAGATTTTCGAAATCAATTGCTAAATGCATATACACAACAAAATCGACTTTATACCTAAATATAAGATTACGGAATTCTTCCAAATGCGCTGCCGTTATGCCGTTATGGCTTTATCTTAACTTCAGTTCGTTTAAGAAGGTTTATTAACTTAGATATGTTACACTAGTTATTTGAAGCATTTCGATATCGATTGCTAAATGTGTATATACAAGAAAATCGACTTTATACCTAAATATATGATAACGGAATTCTTCTACATGCACTGCCGTTATGCCGCCATGGCTTTGTGTTAACTTCAGTGCGTTAAAGTAGGTTTGTTAACTTAAATATGTTAAACTAATGATTTGAAGCATTTCGATTTTGATTGCTAAATGAGTATATACAAGAAAATGGACTTTATACCTAAATATAAGATTACGGAATTCTTTTAAATGCTTTGCCGTTATGCCGTTAACGCGTTTGTAGACTTCAGTAAGACAGAGTGGGGTAACTAACTTAAATATATTAAACTAATGATTTGAGGCATTTCGATATCGATTGCTAAATGTGTATGTATAATAAAATCGACTTTATACCTAAATATATGATAACGGAATTCTTCTACATGCACTGCCGTTATGCCGTTAAGGCGTTTGTATACTTCAGTAAGATAACGGGGGTTAATTAACTTAAATATGTTAAACTAATGATTTGAGGCTATTCGATATCGATTGCACAATGTGTATATACAAGAAAATCGACTTTATACCTAAATATAAGGTTACGGAATTCTTCCAAATGCACTGCCGTTATACCGTTGTGGTTTTATGTTAACTTCAGTTAGTTAAAGAAGGTTTATTAACTTAAATATGTTAAACCAGTTATTTGAGGCATTTCGATATCGCTTGCTAAATGAGTATATACAAGAAAATCGACTTTATACCTAAATATAAGAGTACGTAGTTCTTCTAAATGCTTTGCCGTTATGCAATTAAGGCGTTTGTAGACTTCAGTAAGATAAAGAGAATTAATTAACTTAAATATGTTAAACTAATGATTTGAGGCATTTCGATATCGATTGCTAAATGTGTATGTATAATAAAATCGACTTTATACCTAAATATATGATAACGGAATTCTTCTACATGCACTGCCGTTATGCCGTTAAGGCGTTTGTAGACTTCAGTAAGATAACGGGGGTTAATTAACTTAAATATGTTAAACTAATGATTTGAGGCATTTCGATATCGATTGCTAAATGTGTATATACAAGAAAATCGACTTAATACCTAAATATAAGATTACGGAATTCTTCCAAATGCACTGCCGTTATGCCGTTAAGGCTTTTGTAGACTTTAGTAAGATAAAGAGGGTTATTGAGCTTAAATATGTTAAACTAATGATTTGAGGCATTTCGATATCGATGGCTAAATGTGTATATAGAAGAAAATTGACTTTATACCTAAATATAAGATTACGGAATTCTTCTACATGAACTGCCGTTATGCCGCCATGGCTTTGTGTTAACTTCAGTGCGTTAAAGAATATTTATTAACTTAAATATGTTAAACTAATGATTTGAAGATTTTCGAAATCGATTGCTTAGTGCACATATACAAGAAAATCTTCCTTATACCTAAATACAAGATTACGGAATTCTTCCAAATGTACTGTCGTTTTGCCGCCATGGCTTTATATGAACTTCAATATGTTAAAGAAGGTTAATTAACTTAAATATGTTAAACTTTTGATTTGAGGCATTTCGATATCGATTGCTAAATGTGTATATACAACAAAATCGACTTTATACCTAAATATAAGGTTACGGAATTCTTCCAAATGCACTGCCGTTATACCGTTATGGTTTTATGTTAACTTCAGTTAGTTAAAGAGGGTTTATTAACTTAAATATGTTAAACCAGTTATTTGAGGCATTTCGATATCGCTTGCTAAATGAATATATACAAGAAAATCGACTTTATACCCAAATATAAGAGTACGTAATTCTTCTAAATGCTTTGCCGTTATGCAATTAAGGCGTTTGTAGACTTCAGTAAGATAAAGAGGGTTAATTAACTTAAATATGTTAAACTAATGATTTGAGGCATTTCGATATCGATTGCTAAATGTGTATGTATAATAAAATCGAATTTATACCTAAATATATGATAACGAAATTCTTCTACATGCCCTGCCGTTATGCCGTTAAGGCGTTTGTAGACTTCAGTAAGATAATGGGGGTTATTTAACTTAAATATGTTAAACTAATGATTTGAGGCGTTTCGATATCGATTGCTAGATGTGTATATACAAGAAAATAGACTTAATACCTAAATATAAGATTACGGAATTCTTCCAAATGCACTGCCGTTATGCCGTTAAGGCTTTTGTAGACTTTAGTAAGATAAAGAGGGTTAATTAGCTTAATTATGTTAAACTAATGATTTGAGGCATTTCGATATCGATTGCTAAATGTGTATATACAACAAAATCGACTTTATACCTAAATATAAGATTACTTAATTCTTCTAAATGCTTTGCCTTTATGCCGTTAAAACGTTTGTAGACTTCAGTAAGATAAAGAGGGTTAATTAACTTAAATATGTTAAACTAATGATTTGAAGCATTTCGATATCGATTGCTAAATGTGTATATACAAGAAAATAGACTTAATACCTAAATATAAGATTACGGAATTCTTCCAAATGCACTGCCGTTATGCCGTTAAGGCTTTTGTAGACTTTAGTAAGATAAAGAGGGTTAATTAGCTTAATTATGTTAAACTAATGATTTGAGGCATTTCGATATCGATTGCTAAATGAATATATACAAGAAAATCGACTTTATACCCAAATATAAGAGTACGTAATTCTTCTAAATGCTTTGCCGTTATGCAATTAAGGCGTTTGTAGACTTCAGTAAGATAAAGAGGGTTAATTAACTTAAATATGTTAAACTAATGATTTGAGGCATTTCGATATCGATTGCTAAATGTGTATGTATAATAAAATCGAATTTATACCTAAATATATGATAACGAAATTCTTCTACATGCCCTGCCGTTATGCCGTTAAGGCGTTTGTAGACTTCAGTAAGATAATGGGGGTTATTTACCTTAAATATGTTAAACTAATGATTTGAGGCGTTTCGATATCGATTGCTAAATGTGTATATACAAGAAAATAGACATAATACCTAAATATAAGATTACGGAATTCTTCCAAATGCACTGCCGTTATGCCGTTAAGGCTTTTGTAGACTTTAGTAAGATAAAGAGGGTTAATTAGCTTAATTATGTTAAACTAATGATTTGAGGCATTTGGATATCGCTTGCTAAATGAGTATATACATGAAAATCGACTTTATACCTAAATATAAGATTACGCAATTCTTCTAAATGCTTTACCGTTATGCCGTTAAGATGTTTGTAGACTTCAGTAAAATAATTAATTAATTAATATATATATAATTAACTTAAATATGTTAAACTAATGATTTGAAGCATTTCGATTTCGATTGCTAAATGTGTATATACAAGAAAATCGACTTTATACCTAAATATAAGATTACGGAATTCTTCCAAATGTACTGTCGTTATGCCACCATGGCTTTATATCAACTTCAATACGTTAAAAAAGGTTAATTAACTTAAATATGATAAACTAATGATTTGAGGCATTTCGATATCGATTGCTAAATGTGCATATAGAAGAAAATCGACTTCATACCTAAATATAGGCTTACGGAATTCTTCTAAATGCACTGCCGTTATGCCGTTATGGCTTTATGATAACTTCAGTTCGTTTACGAAGGTTTATTAACTTAGATATGTTACGCTAGTGATTTGAAGCATTTCGATATCGATTGCTAAATGAGTATATACAAGAAAATCGACTTTATACCTAAATATAAGATAACGGAATTCTTCTACATGATCTGCCGTTATGCCGCCATGGCTTCGTGTTAACTTCAGTGCGTTAAAGAATATTTATTAACTTAAATATGTTAAACTAATGATTTGAAGATTTTTGAAATCGATTGCTAAGTGCACATATACAAGAAAATCTTCCTTATACCTATATATGTATAAGATTACGGAATTCTTCCAAATGTACTGTCGTTATGCCGCCATGGCATTATATGACCTTCAATATGTTAAAGAAGGTTTATTAACTTAAATATGTTAAACTAATGATTTGAGGCATTTCGATATCGATTTCTAAATGTGTATATACAACAAAATCGACTTTATACCTAAATATAAGCTTACGGAATTTTTCTAAATGCATTGCCGTTATGCCGCCATGGCTTTATGTTAACTTCAGTGCGTTAAAGAAGCTTTATTAACTTAAATATGTTAAACTTATGATTTGAAGATTTTCGAAATCAATTGCTAAATGCATATACACAACAAAATCGACTTTATACCTAAATATAAGATCACAGAATTCTTCCAAATGCACTGCCGTTATGCCGTTAAGGCGTTTGTAGACTTCAGTAAGATAGAGAGGGTTAATTGACTTAAATATATTAAACTAATGATTTGAGGCATTTCGATATCGATTGCTATATACAAGAAAATCGACTTCATACCTAAATATATGATAACGGAATTCTTCTACATGCACTGCCGTTATGCCGCCATGGCTTTGTGTTAACTTCAGTGCGTTAAAGTAGGTTTGTTAACTTAAATAAGTCAAACTAATGATTTGAGGTATTTCGATATCGATTGCTATATGTGTACATACAAGAAAATCGACTTTATACCTAAATATAAGATTACGGAATTCTTCTACATGAACTGCCGTTATGCCGCCATGGTTTTATGTTAACTTTAGTTCGTTTAAGAAGGTTTATTAACTTAGATAAGTTACACTAGTTATTTGAAGCATTTCGAAATCGATTGCTTAATGCATATATACAAGAAAATCGACTTTCTACCTAAATATAAGAATACGGAATTCTTCTAAATGCACTGTCGTTATGCCGTTATGGCTTTTTGTTAACTTCAGTTCGTTTAAGAAGGTTTATTAACTTAGATACGTTACACTAGTTATTTGAAGCATTTGGAAATCGATGGCTTAATGCATATATACAAGAAAATCGACTTTATACCTAAATATAAGATCACGGAATTCTTCCAAATGTACTGTCGTTATGCCACCATGGCTTTATATCAACTTCAATACGTTAAAAAAGGTTAGTTAACTTAAATATGTTAAACTAATGATTTGAAGCATTTAGATATCGATTGCTAAATGTGTATATACAAAAAAATCGAATTTGTACCTAAATATAAGATTACGGATTTCTTCCACATGCACTGCCGTTATGCCGCCATGGCTTTGTGTTAACTTCAGTGCGTTAAAGTAGGTATGTTAACTTAAATATGTCAAACTAATGATTTGAAGCATTTCGATACCGATTGCTAAATCAGCATGTACATGAAAATCGACTTAGTACCTAAATATAAGATTACGTAATTCTTCTAAATGTTCTGCCGTTATGCCGCTAAGGCGTTTGTAGACTTCAGTAAGATAAAGAGGGTTAATTAACTTAAATATGTAAAAATAATGATTCGAAGCATTTCGATATCGATTGCTAAATGAAAATTATCGAATTTGTACCTAAATATAAGATTACGGATTTCTTCCACATGCACTGCCGTTATGCCGCCATGGCTTTGTGTTAACTTCAGTGCGTTAAAGTAGGTATGTTAACTTAAATATGTCAAACTAATGATTTGAAGCATTTCGATATCGATTGCTAAATCAGCATGTACATGAAAATCGACTTAATACCTAAATATAAGATTACGTAATTCTTCTAAATGTTTTGCCGTTATGCCGTTAAGGCGTTTGTAGAAGTAGGTTTGTTAACTTAAATATGTCAAATTTGGAGCATTTCGATATCGATTGCTAAATCAGTATATACAAGAAAATCGACTTTATACCCAAATATAAGATTACGTAATTCTTCTAAATGCTTTGCCTAGACTTCAGTAAGATAAAAAGGGTTAATTAACTTAAATATGTTAAACTAATGATTTGAAGCATTTCGATATCGATTGCTAAATGTGTATATAGAAGTAAATCGACTTTATACCTAAATATAAGATTACGGAATTCTTCTAAATGCACTGCCGTTATGCCGTTATGGCTTTATGTTAACTTCAGTTCGTTAAAGAAGGTTTATTAACTTAGATATGTTACACCAGATATTTGAAGCATTTCGAAATCGATTGCTTAATGCATATATACAAGAAAAGCGACTTTATACCTAAATTTAAGATTACGGAATCCTTCCACATGCACTGCCGTTACGCCGATAAGGCTTTTGTAGACTTCAATAAGATAAAGAGGGTTAACTAACTTAAATATGTTAAACTAATGATTTGAAGCATTTCGATATCGATTGCTAAATGAATATATATAAGAAAATCGACTTTATACCTAAATATAAGATTACGTAATTCTTCTAAATGCTTTGCCGTTATGCTGTTAAGGCGTTTGTAGAAGTAGGTTTGTTAACTTAAATATGTCAAATTTGGAGCATTTCGATATCGATTGCTAAATCAGTATATACAAGAAAATCGACTTTATACCCAAATATAAGATTACGTAATTCTTCTAGTAAGTAGACTTCAGTAAGATAAAAAGGGTTAATTAACTTAAATATGTTAAACTAATGATTTGAAGCATTTCGATATCGATTGCTAAATGAGTATATACAACAAAATCGACTTTATACCTAAATATAAGCTTACGGAATTCTTCTAGCACTGCCGTTATGCCGTTATGGCTTTATGTTAACTTCAGTTCGTTAAAGAAGGTTTATTAACTTAGATATGTTACACCAGTTATTTGAAGCATTTCGAAATCGATTGCTTAATGCATATATACAAGAAAATCGACTTTATACCTAAATATAAGATTACGGAATTCTTCTAAATGCACTGCCGTTATGCCGCCATGGCTTTAAGCCAACTTCCGTTCGTTAAAGAAGGTTTATTAACTTAAATATGTTAAACGAATGATTTGAAGCATTTCGATATCGATTGCTAAATGAGTATATACAAGAAAATCGACCTTATACCTAAATATATGATTACGGAATTCTTCCAAATGCACTGTCGTTACGCCGTTTAGGCTTTTGTAGACTTTAGTATGATAAAGAGGGTTAATTAGCTTAAATATGTTAAACTAATGATTTGAAGCATTTCGATATCGATTGCTAAATGTGTATATACAACAAAATCGACTTTATACCTAAATATAAGATTACGTAATTCTTCTAAATGCTTTGCCGTTATGCCGTTTGTAGACTTCAGTAAGATAAAGAGGGTTAATTAACTTAAATATGTTAAACTAATGATTTGAAGCATTTCGATATCGATTGCTAAATGTGTATATACAAGAAAATCGACTTTATACCTAAATATAAGATTACGGAATTATTTTAAATGCACTGCCGTTATCCCGCCATGGAGTTATGCCAACTTCAGTTCGTTAAAGAAGGTTACTTAAATATGTTAAACTAATGATTTGAGACATTTCGATATAGATGGCTAAATGCATTAATACAAGAAAATCGACTTTATACCTAAATATAAGATTACGGAATTCTTCCAAATGTACTGCCGTTATGCCGCCATGGCTTTATATCTACTTCAATATGTGAAAGAAGGTTAATTAACTTAAATATGTTAAACTAATGATTTGAGGCATTTCGATATCGATTGCTAAATGTGTATATACAACAAAATCGACTTTATACCTAAATATAAGATTACGGAATTCTTCAAATGCACTGCCGTTATACCGTTATGGCTTTATATCAACTTCAGTTAGTTAAAGAAGGTTTATTAACTTAAATATGTTAAACTAATGATTTGAAGCATTTCGATATCGATTGCTAAATGAGTATATACAAGAAAATTGACTTTATACCTAAATATAAGATTACGTAATTCTTCTAAATGCACCGCCGTTATGCCGCCATATATTTATGCCAACTTCAGTTCGTTAAAGAAGGTTAATTAACTTAAATATGTTAAACTAATGATTTGAAGCATTTCGATATCGATTGCTAAATGAGTATATACAAGAAAATCGATTTTTTACCTAAATATACGATAACGGAATTCTTCTGAATGTACTGCCGTTATGCCGCTAAGGCTTTTGTAGACTTCAGTAAGATAAAGAGGGTTAATTAACTTTAATATGTTAAACTAATGATTTGAAGCATTTCGATATCGATTGCTAAATGAGTATATACAAGAAAATCGATTTTATACCTAAATATAAGATTACGGAATCCTTCCAAATGCACTGCCGTTACGCCGTTAAGGCTTTTGTAGACTTCAGTAAGATAAAGAGGGTTAATTAACTTAAATATGTTAAACTAATGATTTGAAGCATTTCGATATCGATTGCTAAATGAGTATATACAACAAAATCGACTTTATACCTAAATATAAGCTTACGGAATTCTTCTAGCACTGCCGTTATGCCGTTATGGCTTTATGTTAACTGCAGTTCGTTAAAGAAGGTTTATTAACTTAGATATGTTACACCAGTTATTTGAAGCATTTCGAAATCGATTGCTTAATGCATATATACAAGAAAATCGCCTTTATACCTAAATATAAGATTACGGAATTCTTCTAAATGCATTGCCGTTATGCCGCCATGGCTTTAAGCCAACTTCCGTTCGTTAAAGAAGGTTTATTAACTTAAATATGTTAAACGAATGATTTGAAGCATTTCGATATCGATTGCTAAATGAATATATACAAGAAAATCGACTTTATACCTAAATCTAAGATTACGGAATTCTTCCAAATGCACTGTCGTTACGCCGTTTAGGCTTTTGTAGACTTTAGTATGATAAAGAGGGTTAATTAGCTTAAATATGTTAAACTAATGATTTGAAGCATTTTGATATCGATTGCTAAATGTGTATATACAACAAAATCGACTTTATACCTAAATATAAGATTACGTAATTCTTCTAAATGCTTTGCCGTTATGCCGTTTGTAGACTTCAGTAAGATAAAGAGGGTTAATTAACTTAAATATGTTAAACTAATGATTTGAAGCATTCCGATATCGATTGCTAAATGTGTATATACAAGAAAATCGACTTTATACCTAAATATAAGATTGCGGAATTATTTTAAATGCACTGCCGTTATCCCGCCATGGATTTATGCCAACTTCAGTTCGTTAAAGAAGGTTAATTAACTTAAATATGTTAAACTAATGATTAAAAGCATTTCGATATCGATTGCTAAATGCATTAATACAAGAAAATCGACTTTATACCTAAATATAAGATTACGGAATTCTTCCAAATGTACTGCCGTTATGCCGCCATGGCTTTATATCTACTTCAATATGTGAAAGAAGGTTAATTAACTTAAATATGTTAAACTAATGATTTGAGGCATTTCGATATCGATTGCTAAATGTGTATATACAACAAAATCGACTTTATACCTAAATATAAGATTACGGAATTCTTCAAATGCACTGCCGTTATACCGTTATGGCTTTATATCAACTTCAGTTAGTTAAAGAAGGTTTATTAACTTAAATATGTTAAACTAATGATTTGAAGCATTTCGATATCGATTGCTAAATGAGTATATACAAGAAAATTGAGTTTATACCTAAATATAAGATTACGGAATTATTATAAAAGCACCGCCGTTATGCCGCCATATATTTATGCCAACTTCAGTTCGTTAAAGAAGGTTTATTAACTTAAATATGTTAAACTAATGATTTGAAGCATTTCGATATCGATTGCTAAATGAGTATATACAAGAAAATCGATTTTAAACCTAAATATAAGATTACGGAATTATTTTAAATGCACTGCCGTTATGCCGTTAAGGCGTTTGTAGACTTAAGTAAGATAAAGGGGGTTAATTTACTTAAATATGTTATACTAATGATTTGAAGCATTTCTATATCGATTGCTAAATGAGTATATACAAGAAAATCGATTTTATACCTAAATATAAGATTACGGAATCCTTCCAAATGCACTGCCGTTACGCCGTTAAGGCTTTTGTAGACTTCAGTAAGATAAAGAGGGTTAATTAACTTAAATATGTTAAACTAATGATTTGAAGCATTTCGATATCGATTGCTTAATGGTATATACAAAAAATCGACTTTATACCTAAATATAAGATTAAGTAATTCTTCTTAATGCTTTGCCGTTTTGCCGGGTTTGTAGACTTCAGTAAGAAAAGAGGGTTAATTAACTTAAATATGTTAAACTAATGATTTGAAGCATTTCGTATCGATTGCTAAATGGTATAAACAAGAAAATCGACTTTTACCTAAATATAAGATTACGGAATTCTTCCAAAAGCACTGCGTTAGCCGTTTAAAGGGTTTTGTAGACTTTAGTAAATAAAGAGGGTTAATTAGCTTAAATATGTTAAACTAATGATTTGAACATTTCGATATCGATTGCTAAATGTGTATATACAAAAAATCGACTTTATACCTAAATATAAGATTACGAATTCTTCTAAATGCTTTGCCGCATGCCTTTGTAACTTCAGTGAAAAGAGGGGGAAATTTAAATTAAATATGTTAAACTAATGATTTGAGGATTCCCAATCGTTGCTAAATGGTTTTAACAAAAAATCGACTTTTTACCTAAATATAGATTACGAAAATTTTTCCAATGCACTGCCGTTATGGCTAAGGTTTTTAGTTCGTTAAAAAGGGGTTAAATTTCTTAAATATGTTAAACTAATATTTGAACCCTTTCGAATCGATTGCTAAAAGGTTTTATACAAAAAATCGACTTTATACCTAAAAATAAGATTACGAATTCTTCTAATAACTGCCGTTATGGGCCGGTTTGTGAAATTCAGTGATTTAAAAAAGTTTATTAACTTAAAAATGTTAAACTAATGATTTGAAGATTTTTGAAATCGTTTTCTAAATGTATAACAAAAAATCGACTTTATACCTAAATATAAGATTACGGAATTTTAACGCACTGCCGTTATGGTTTATGAACTTTAGTTTGTTTAAGAAGGTTTATTAACTTAAATATGTTAAACTATTATTTGAAGCATTTCGAAATCGATTGCTTAATGCATAATACAAGAAAATCGACTTTATACCTTAATATAGATTACGGAATTCTTCAATGTTTGCCGTTATGCCGTTTTAACTTCATAAGTAAAGAGGGGTTTAAATTTAAATTTAATATGTTAAACTAATGATTTGAAGATTTCGATTTCGATTGCTAAATGTGTATATACAAAAAATCGACTTTATACCTAAATATAAGATTACGGAATTTTTTAAAGCACTGCCGTTATCCCCAAAAGGTTTATCCCAAATTCAGGTGTTAAAGAAGGTTTATTAACTTAAATATGTTAAACTAATGATTTGAAGCATTTCGATATCGATTGCTAAATGATTTAAAACAAGAAAATCGACTTTATACCTAAATATAAGATTACGGAATTTTAAATGACGCCGTTATGCCGCCATTTTTATCAACTTCAATTGTAAAGAAGGTTAAATTTAAATTAAATATGTTAAACTAATGATTTGAGGAATTTTGATATCGATTGCTAAATGGTATATACA
>JAPZAG010000687.1:0-24525 GCA_027475135.1 Bactrocera correcta
GAAAGCTTTCATCTAAGCTTTTTCACTGGTATAAGTGAAATGAAAGCTTCCGAAAATTAGTTAACTGAGCTATTTTTAGTATTAATAGGTGTAAAACTTTTCGAAAGCGTTCATATAAAGTTTTTGAAACGTTTTCGACACAAATACAATGAAAGCTTTCATTTAAAACTTTCGAAAAGGTTACATCTAAAGCTTTTCCACTGAAACAGATTAGTACATTTTTTGGTACAAGTAAATTGAAAGCTTTCGAAAAGCTTTCATATAAAGCTTTTCTACTGAATTAGGTTGGCAAAATAAAATTCAAAACAAATTGACATTATCATATTTTTCATATTATTTAAAAACTAATGTATTGAACTATAACTTGATACAATCAATAAATTTAATCATAAAACAAATTAAACCAGTATACTCCAAATGCGCTTGCAACCAAAATTTTAATAAATATTTCAGTTCCCGCAATTTAATAATAATACTGACCGAATTACTAGCAATTCTCTATTAGTCATAAGTACATAAACTATTTGAGTTTAACCGAATTAAATTGAATTGAGCACAAAACACAAATTGATAACTTCAATTGATGCTGACTAAAATGGTTGCACAATAGCTACTGCGTAGACATGAGGGACAAATGAGTAGGGTAAATTGAAATCGAATTGAGAAAATTAATTTCCACAATAAACAAATAAAGACAAATAAACCAATACGTTGGAAGATAAGCTCAGAAATTTCAGTTAAACTCAATTAAATCTGAGGGAAGCTTGCTAGAATCATGAGCGATATAAATGGTTAAATTTGTTGTATTTGTAGAGGGTGGTTTTTTTAACATGTAGTTTTTACGAAGATAAAAAACGCATATAAATTGTTGTTATGGTCAAAAAATCAGCTTTCTTATAAGGGGGTATTCTACTCTAGAATTTTGAAAAATTCGATTTTTTTTTTCATACTCGTATATTTAAAGTTTACACTTTCAAAAATATGACCTTGGAAGGATTTTTCAAAATTCGACTTATTTTCGGAGATACAGCCGATTTTGTAAGGTGGCGTCCGTGTTTACTAGAATTGTCTCCTAAACTTTAAACACGTTTTTCTCGAAACTACTTTTTTCCACACGGTACCGGCATTATCTCAAGTTCCGTACAACCGATTTACTTGAAATTTTGTGTGAACCTACTTTATATAATCCTTTATCGTTCCGGCAGTCACCATTTTTCAAAAAACTTCTTTTTCGTGTTCCCGGACTATAACAGCATCCTTACTGAATAAGAATTTCTTTTGATATTTTTTTTTCAGACCACCAGGTCATTATACCCTGAACAGGGTATATTAAGTTTGTCACGATGTTTGTAACACCCAGAAGGAAGCGTCGGAGACCCTATAAAGTATATATATAAATGATCAGTATGTTGAGTTGAGTCGATTTAGCCATGTCCGTCTGTCTGTCCGTCTGTCTATATATATACGAACTAGTCCCTCAGTTTATAAGATATCCGTTTGAAATTTTGCAAACGCCATTTCCTCTTCAAGAAGCTGCTCATTTGTCGGAACGGCCGATATCGGACCACTATGGAAAACTTTCGCATTTGACAATGTATCTTCACCAAATTTGGTATAGATTATTTTCTAGGGAAAAAATGTAATATTCGAGAAAATTGTTCAGATCGGTTAACTATAGCATATAGCTGCCATACAAACTGAGCGATCGGAATCAAGTTCTTGTATGGAAAACTTTCACATTTAACAAGATATATTCACGAAATTAGGTATATATTATTTTCTAAGGCAACAATGTAATCTCCGAAGAAATTGTTCAGATCGGTTAACTATAGCATATAGCTTCCATACAAACTGGACACATAGTTACTAACAGAAATGCACCTGTGAAGGGTATTTAGCTTCGCTGCAACCGAAGTTAATGTTTTTTCTTGTTTTTTCTTACACCTTTCTCTCTCCCCCCCTCTAATTATTTTAATTTTTAATATTTGTTTGTTAATTTTTTTTCTGTATTCTCAAGATATCAATAAAAATGCCATAAAAAATGGATGGTAAAAATATTTTTGGTTTTCTTTAAATAAAATTCAAAAAAACTGCCCAAAATTTGATTTCTAGAGTAGAATACCTCCTTAAAGTTTGTTGTTATGTTTTAGACATTGTTTCGGCCAGCTGATCGCAGGTACTGGCTTAAAGAGCTTCAGTCGAGAAGCTCAATTTTTTAAACTGTGAAACCGTGTACCACCAATAAAGACGAATATTCTCATCAAAGGGTACGAACTTCTCAGGCCAATCTGCGTAGACAAGCGATTTCAAAAAATTATCCAGTAGTCTTAAATCGCAAGTTCTTGGAGGCCACGCCACAGGCTCAGGATGCGAGATAGAAAGCTCACCAAAACTTTTCGCCTTCCTTCTAAAGTAGCGCCGTATTGCTGTAACCAGTGAACATAAACTTTGTTCTAGTTAGGGACGTTAAAGTCAATAATCACGGCTCTATAGCGTTCGTCATTATCTGTAACAATACATCCGTTATTGTTTTTGAAGAAGTCAGAACCAATAAGATCCTTTTACCATAAAGCACACCCAACAGTAACTTTTGAGTTCAACCAAAAGTGAGCTATGTACTTCATTGAACAGAATTTTCTTGTGAATTTGGGATCGGCTGTCCTCTCGTTTTAGTCTTTTAAGTCAGCCGACCACTGCAGTATATTTCAAGTTGAGGTCTTTGCAATTGGGAAAGCCGTGAAGCTGGCCTTTAATGCAGGCAAGACCAGAGTCAACATCTACTTAGGCAGTTAAGCACCTTGGGAAGCAGCGCAGCAGTGGAAAGAGTTGCCATAAGCAAGCAACTTCACTTTTACTGGATGCCAGGCCACAAGGGCATAGAGAGCAATGAAACAGTGGACGAGATTGCCAAAAATTGGCAAAACCTGATCCAAATTGGGAAACCTGGCATTTTCTATACGACGATCTCAACAGAAGATTGGAAAAACCGCAAAAAGTTATGTACACAACGGTAGATTGGAAGAACACAAAATTCCTATTGGCACTCCATAGAAGAGACTGTCCGCAGGATGGGGCTGACAGATCGAGGAAACTGCAGGTAATGTCTAGAGAAGGGCACCAGGGGAGCAATGGAGCATCACTTGCCCACCTGTTGCGCATTGGCAAGACTACGCTGTAATCATCTGGGGTCCCCACGGATTGGTACACTGGAGGAGGTATCGACTGTTAAAACATGCGTAAAGCGCAGGTATCCTGAAGGATGACTACTCTTTTTCGACCTAGCAACTGTCCTCCATCTGGTATCGCAAAGGGCCGAAACTGGTCTATGCGTGGTTTATTGACCTACCAGATTAGGCTAACCTAACCTTACCTAGTATTTTCGCTTCACACTTTACCCAACGATGCTAATACTTTTTTAAACCGTTTGAAAAATAATTTTTTAATGAATCTGTTTCCATGACCGGGCTAAAATTTCTGACCGTCGAGAGATTTTTACATAATTAGAAAAAAAAAAGTTTCAAGGGGTCCAATTTGAAGAATACGATGGATGGAACATCGCTTTGTAGCCTAACTTGAAGAAATTGGGGATGACGACGGTGGAGGTGTGTGAAATTAATCGGTTGAAAAATATCTCCGGTAGTAGATTTAGATCTTCGTCTTGGGAATTCTAAACATTCGTGGCCATAACCTTTCCCATATGACAGTCTTTGCCGATCTGTAAGACATAAGATAGTTTTTACCCTTATCAGTGTATGTTCCCTGGATGAAGTCCACTATCACGACTATTCCATGGTCTCTAACGTGTACCCGTGAAATCATTTTTCATTTATCGTACGGATTGAGAAAACTCAAATTGAGTCCACAGTTATAATTATTCCTTGGACTCTAATGAAAACCACAATTCATCGTCGGTTCACAAGCTGCATATACCGCAACTACTTCGAATTGCGCTTAAACTGAGTAAAGAACAGTCGCGTAGCAGTGAAATCATATTTCGTTGACGGTACCGAATGTGTAAACTCGGATTGAGTACACAGTCATTATTATTTCTTGGACTATAAAGAACCGGGGGATCCATATATCCTCGACGGTTTAAAAACAATACCGCAACTCCTTCGAATAGCGCTTAAACAAGGTAAAGAACCGTCCTGAGGTAACCTAACGGTTGTGATTATTACTCGGATTTAATAAACTTGGATTGGGCTGACAGTTACGACCATTCTTCGGTTTCTAGCGTATACCACTGGATCAAAATCTCATTAACGGTTCAGAAACGGAGTTTCGTTTAGACGAATTGCGGCGGTGTGATGTGTTCTCGTGGTCGCGATTGTGGTTTGGATTGAATAAATCCGACCCCTAACATGCTGATAGCTTTCTATTAACAGGATAAGATCCACAAGATTAGTTCAGATGATTGTTGGAAGTGTTCCAATGCGAGATGAAGGACTTTTGCCTTATCTTCCGTACCAACCGTTTTCGGGGCATCTATATAGAAGCGGTTACAAAAATTTTGACTGTCCTTGCTGAAGTTAGTTTGGGATCAAGCAGGGTCCATCTAGGGGTTACACGAGAATATATCTGTCTTTAAAACAAATTGTCTTCAAAATCATTTAAGAAGAAAAATATTTAAATAAAATTTCAAAGCTTGCCTGTGAGCAAACGCGGAAGCAAAGCGCACAAAAGAGCTCGGCTTAGCACTGAATATGTGTAAATGCTGCACTTATGAGCGTCTAACAAGCGCTTAATAACAACAAAAACAGCAAGAGTGCTGGCAAAAACAGCAACAACAATAACAAAATGAAACATACACCTGACAAAGCGCATTTCGAATGTCACTTCTCACACAAAACACACACACAACCTGCCACTTGCCACATGTTGCAGAGCATTTGTGCATACATACATACATATGAACATTAGTGAAGTGTTTTATGCAGGAAGCATTGCAACGTTAGACATTTTTACACTTTATTGTTGTTGTTACAGGGAGTTGCACACTTAAAAGGGCCGGAAGAAGTGCGCTGAGAGGGCTTTAAAAAAAAGATCCAAAATACAAAAACAAAACACAGCAGCGCGCAATAAAAAGCACACTTTGCAACATTGTCACAGCTGCAAGTGGCAAGCGTTAATGCAAACGCTAACTGTTGTGTGACGCGGCGGCTGCTGGCGACGCTCTGGGACAACAGCGCTTTGAGCGTTAGCTGGTAAAAGCGGTGCAATCAGCGCAACGGCGCCGCCAATTGCAGCAAACAAAGCGCCTCAGCGCGTTGCAAGCCTTTGGTAGGCCTTTTACAGGCGCTTTATTTTTACTATTTTCCGTAATTTTTTGTAAGCTGTTGTGTTGTTGCGCCTGAAGCGCACTTGACACATGGCAACTGCGTTGCACCTGTGCGGCGCGCACACACCGATAAACAGGCGGGCGGACAAAGGACGCAAGCGGGGATCGTCAATCAGGCTGTGCGCTGTGGTGCCCCGGAAAATGAGAGTTCAAAACACTTTAAATACAAACACGCGTCGCTTGTTGCATGTTGCAGTCAGTTGATTGAGTTGCAAATATTGTGTGATTTTGATGCTGGCGGCTTATTTGTATATAAAATACGGACTACAAAACGACTCATAAAGTGGTGAGAAGAGACGGGGCGGTGTATACTTGGATCTGTAGTATCTGAAGATATCGTTATATTGGAAAGAGACCCTGGGAGACTATACTATTGTGGATCTAATGTATAACAGTTCAAAAATATTGAAGGCCATAGGAATTTAAAAAAACTTTTCCACCTGCTCTGTAAAACTTTCAAGATATGTAATTTATCTGAACCAAATGTGCTGATCTACTTGGCACCTGTAAAACAAGGTAGGACCTCAGACTTCGGAACTATGTCCACAACAGCTGATTCTACGATATAGCAATTGACCTTGACTCTATGCGGTAGCAAATTCAACAATCCAAGTCTTCGAAACATGATTCAGTTTAGCGAAGAGTTCCATTACGTAATATATGGATGACCCGTCTCCAGTGTCCTTGACGTCCCTACGCTCCGAGGACCTAATATCGACTCGGACCACTATCTTGTTGTAGCGAAGATACGCAGCCGCCTCTATACAGCCAAGTACGCCCATCAATAAACACAGGGAAGGTACGACGTTGAGAAACTACTATCACAATCCACAGCAAAACGGTTTTTTATTTGACTTGCACGCCTGCTCTCTGAGAGCACGAATCAGCAACTCGGTATAAGGGAACTGTGAGACGGCATTTCAAGTTCCTTACACACAGCTGCAATCGAAACCATTGGTTTTCATAATGGTCGAAAGAACAGCTGGCACAATAGAGACTGTCATGTCGCAGTAAAGTAGAAGCACTCGTGTGGGGTGGGATTGATACCGAGAGTTGAAGAGGGAAGCGCGATGCATATGGAGATAAAAGAAAGAGGTCGAAATGCGTGAGCATGAAGAGCTTGAGAACCTTTTCCAACAGGAGTAATGCTCGGAAGTTCTACGAAAGAATGCGGCGACTAATGGAACGTTTCAAGACCAGAGCATAGACTTTTAGTGGTGATACAGTACTGATGGAAGGAACACTTCTTCAGCCTGCTGAATAGTGAAAGCATAACACGAGAAGATGTCGAACCCGATTCCCCAATCGAAGACGAAGGAATAAATGTGCCATTGCCCGACTATGATGAGGTTTGAATAGCAATTACCGATGGATTACCAGCCGAGCTAAAAAAAAAAACCTTGAAATCTTTGAAACAGGTGCTACTGTGAACTGAGTGGGCAATTGAAAAGTAAAGTCCTGTCTCGACGAACAAAAACCAAACTCTACAAGTCTCTCATCATTCCCGTTCTGCTATATGGTGCAGAAGCATAGACAATGACAACATCTGATGAGTCGGAGTGTTCGAGAAAAAAATATTACGAAAGATTAATGGTCCTTTAAAGACCTCCACTCCTTTGGAGATCACTTGGTATCTCGAACTGCCACCAAATAGCGAAAAGAAGAAGCGACTGACGCGCTGTTGTTAACTCGGCTATAACCCCGTAAGCGATGTGTACGCCAGTGAAGAAGAAGAAGAAGAAGAAAAGGAGCTCAGTTCCATTATAAAAATTTTCCCTGTAGGCCATGTGACTTACGCTCCTAGTATACTCAATCACACCATGGCGCAACAGTTGCGCACCTTTACGGCAACACTTTGTGGCATGTGGCATGTGTGTTGCAAAAGCGGCATATGCAAACATTTACTTAACAGTTACGGTAAAATAAAGTCACTGCAAGCAGAATATGCAAATTCCGAGCTGGCGGCGCAATAGTTATTATCACGACAAAATATTTATACACTTTTAGTCTGTTGGGCGTTGTGTGTGTTTGAACTGTTGTACAGTGGTGTGGAGCAGAAGAAACCGATGCTATAAAATGTGGATTTATCAAAAAGATGTACCTAAGCTTCGTTGTGAGACTCTAAGTTTGAAAATAGAAACATTTTGACTCACATGAAGGGGATGAGAATTTATATATTCAAAGGAGAGTCTTGTGGATTGTTTTCATGAGATTTTTTGAGGATAAGAGTTTTATTACAGTTTTTACAATTTTTGAGACGAATTTACAGAGTTTAGATCTTGTAGATAATGGTGTTTTTAAATACAGCGACATAAAATAAAAGTTCAAAATTAAATTATAAGTAAGTGGAAGTATTGCTTGAGTCAAAAACAGAATCAGAAATATGTATCTCGCCTTAAAATTACAGCTATGTAGACCTCAGGCGACCATTCAAACTGCCGGAATACTATGGTATCATCCAGATCAGCGTTGCGCTGCTGAGATAGCTAACAACGCACGAAACGACATGAAGAAAATCATGATGAGATTACCAAAAGTGCCATTCGTCTGGCTTATAAGACTTGTTCATAAAATTCGCAAGTCAATGAAAACGATGCGGCATGAAGTTTCCGAAAGGGCTGGAAGAACACATAAAATATACACTAGAACACCTCCTCTACTTTGGTTCGGATGTATCTAGAACTCGGCTTGGATATCTAGGATCAAGAGTTTATATGAAGTATAATAATTAGATTTCAAGTTTCTATAAAACTTCGGAAAAATCGAGGACGTCCTACGATGTAAACTTCAGCTCGTATTTAACTGAAATTCTATCTCACTAAAAACAGCCGTAGATTCACAAGTACGAGGTTTGAAATAAAGTAATGAGACTGATTTTATTGACGCGCTTTTGGTAAACCTCTGACCTTGAAATTTTGCGCCAGATTGGGCGAAACAGCTTCGGAAACGTACGCTAAAATTGTACGACTGTATGGGGGTAGTGCTCTTAGACCCGGTAATCAAACGCCAACGCTCACAATGGTTGTCTCCGCGCGCCTCACCCATCATCACGACAACGCGCTGTGCCACACCACCCTCAGCGTGTCTCAGTATTTGGCCTTTAAAGGAATCACCGTGTTGCAACAGCCGCCATATTCGCCTGACATGTCACACTGTGACTTTTTTTTTCTAAAAGAAAATCGATGGTCAAAGGAACCCATTTTGAGTCGATTACGGACATCCAGGCGATCGTGACGAGGGTACTCGCGGACACCCCAGTCGAAGCGTTCCAGAAATGTTACGAAGCATGGAAAACACGCTGGAATCGCTGTATAGCTGCCCTAGGGGACTACTTTGAAGGCGATGGCAGAGTTGTAGAATAATTTTCAAATATACTATTTTTATGGAATCAGTCTAATTTCTTAATTATCATACCTCGTATATATGGCTTGACTGCCAGCTAAAATATTATAACCTTAGTTTAATTTACCCTATCTTTATGTTGTCTAATTACGCACAAGTACGTTTGGATTTCGAAGAGAAAAGAACCTTTAAGCTTTGAAAATCTGAGTTCGGAGAAAATTTAAAGTTATTGGATACAAATAGGGTCACCAAAGTATCTAGTATACTCGGACGTCAGAGATCAGAGATCCTATGTTTTTGAGATATCGACTTAAAATTCTGCACATGTCCTTTTCTCTCAAAAAAGCTGCAAATTTTTCGGAGTCCCCGATATCGGACCACTATAGCATATAGCTGCCATACAATATGAATAATGAAAAGTATGTCCTTGTATAGAAAAGTTGTTTATTTTATAAGATATCCTCACCAAATTCAGCACAGATTATGGTTTAAAGCAACAGCGCAATCTCCGAAGGAATTTTTCAGATCGGGACATTATAACATATAGCTACCATACAAACTGAGCGATCAAAATCGAGAAAAAGATATTTTAATGCATCTTTATTCTGTAAGAAATGCAGCTGTGTAGGGTATATGTCAAAAAACTATAAAAAAATAGGTACCTAACATATTCAAAAAAAAAATATTACCTTTTTTACTATATACATACCACTGTGTCGTACTTCAAGCGCTTCCCTGTCAATACCACTGTGGATTTTAGATTTATGAGTTACAAATGGAAAAGATTCACGAGTACACTTACATATATAAAGGCACATGTATAAATTTGCACGTACAAATGTATATACTATATATATGTACATATATATATTGTGTGCATTTAGTGCATCTTTTCAAGGTATTAGTTGCTAAAAAGGGCAGCGACAAGTAAAGACTCCTCAGGTGACATGCGACAAAACCAACAAGAGCATCTGAGAAAGCTCAACAAAAAGCAACAACAACACCAACAATGACGACACAAAAGTGCATGCAACGGGATATGTGCACACATACATGCAAAAGTGTCTATGTTTGCGGTTGTTTTTTGTCTCGGTTTATGTGCTTGTGTTCGCTTTAAAAGCGCAGCATAAATAAATAATAAGTACTTCTAAGCTTCAAGTAGCAACTAAACAAGAGGTTTGCCGGAAGTGCCGCTAAAATAACGGTGCAACAACACAATAGCGATAGTGGGCGGGTGGTGAGAGGTCAAATAAGTAAACTGCAGGCTACACTTTGGACCTGCTCTTAAATATAAATCAGCGAGAGTGAGTTCCAAGTGTCGGGCTGGGTTGAGAAGAAGGCGGAAAAGTATCCAAGACAATGTCTGGACCAATGTTGACTTGTTTCTAATACACATTTTTTCAATATTGTCATATTGTTGTTATCTAGAGCTTACGAAAAGTTGTATGAAAGCTTTAATAAACTGCAACTAATCAAGTCTATTCCTTTAGTGGTCTACATCTCTCATGGATAAATCGGGGCTAAACATTCCTTGTGGTGCCTAGGCATTCCATTTTGTTCATTTCTTGAAAGAGCGTGGATGCAAGGATCAGGTCGGATGCAATAAAGAAAAAATAATATCCGGAAATTGAACCTACCACTTTGTCGGCACTTTGATCATCACCAAGCATCAAGTTTCATTATTATCAGATTTGTATGGCTATCTCGTCATAGCAAAATCGCTGGAAACTGCTAAGCCGATGAACCCATTTTCGTCTTGGTCACATAGGATTTTAGAACGAGCTGGGTATCCGTTGTTCTCTTGCGTTCTAGAGCTGGATATGTAAACCTATGTACTCGCGAGAGAGATCACTTTTGTCCCGATTCCGTTGGATTGGGAACGAGCTTAGTCCCCGTTGTCCTCTTGTATTCAAGCGCATCTCTAAATCTATGAACTCGCAAGAGAGATCACTTTTGTCCCGATTACATCGGATTGGAACTAGCTGGGTCTCCGTTGTCCTCTTGTGTTCTGCCGCTAGATCTCCAAACTTCGCGTAAGCTTATCAGCTCAACAACTAGCCTATGTATGACAGCGAGATTCTCATAGCTTAGTGCGAATACGTAGCAGATTTACGAAACTGCTCGTTCTCATTTAGGTTCATCTTTTCGCAATCATAAGCGTTCTTACTGGTCATTACCTGGTAGGCGTGTATGAGATAAAGTTGGAGAAAGGGGAGTTGGAAACATCTGAGCACTTTGTTCTTCATTGTCCACTTTATGCAAGACTGAAGTTGAAACATTTTCGCATTCATATCTTCAGGGAATACAGTCGTCTAACCAAATTTGTGGCAATCTCAAAGTGCTCTGTCTATTTTCGGGAGCTTTTTCGATTAATACCTGAGAGTATTTAGGTTTCACAATGTTTTGGTGTTTTCAATTATTTAAATGTGACTCAGTTTTTTGGATCCACTTTTTAACTTAATTTAACCTAACCCAACCATCTTTAAAAAGACGGCAGAACGAGTTTGTAATGCCATAATGATTCTTGGTGAATTTTCTATTCTTTGGTCTTCAGTTAAAATTTCTAGGAAGCCCTGAACAGCTCTCTACTACTTTAAAGTTGTCAAGTCGTCATATCATACGAAAATTCAAAAATACATATATCAGCTGTCTTGGTTGTTTTTGTATAAGTGATATATATTCAATCATTAGCTGCATACAGCCAGCCATCAGAACAAATACTTGCTTATCTGTAAACATTCAATATTTTTATTCAAAAAACTGATCGAATCGAAAAACATTTCTCTTTGCTTTTTTGCCTGTGTGAGGGCGAATATGTTGGGATATAAATAGAAAACAGTGCGATAAAAAGTTTCAACTACTTTTCTTTGTATTTTTGGTTTTTACATGTGGCATTTGTATACATATTTTGTGAAGTTTGGCAAAAGTTTTTCTGTTTACCCAAAGTCGTGTTTGTTTTCATAAACCGATAAATGTGATACTCAAAAACTGAAATGTAGCTAAATTGTGTTCTGAAAATAGTTTTCTTCCTGTGGAGAGTTATTTCGTATCATAGCAAATCTTACATTTAAAAGTTAGAAATAATTTTCTTTCGGCGCTTTGAAGCTTTAAAATAAAGAGCTTTATGATATATGTGAGCTTTCAATTTGCATAGAAGTTTTAAATCTTACAAATAAAGAGCTTCTTGTTATATGAGAGCTTTTCTTGCCAAAAAAAAAAAAACAAACAGTTGTTATAAGAAAAATGTTTCTCAATTGAAAATTAAATTTAAAAAAATGAATGAGCTTTTAAGCTCAAAAGTTAAGAGCTTTTTTATGTGCAAGCTTTTCATGTTCAGCATAGAAAGTGATTGTTATAAGAAAAAGATTTTAAAATTAAATTTTTTGATAGAACTCAATTTCTATAAAAGCTTTAAAGCTTAAAATTTAAAAGCTTTTTGTTTTGTGCGAGCTTTTCAAGCAATGGCAAACGATTAATATAAGAAAAATATTTCTCAATTAAAATTTCTTGACAGAACTCAATTTCCAAAGAAGCTTTAAAGCTTAAAAGTTGTGAGGAGGAGCTTTTCAAGCCTAGCTTAGTTAACGATTGCAATGTGAAAAATATTTCAAAATTAAACATAAATTTTAGTATTTTTGTAGGAGGTTTAAAGCTTAGAACTTAAGACCGTTTTGTTGCGTACCAGTTTTTCAAGCCGAGAAATTTTTTGCTAGAACTCAGTTTCCCTGGAAGCCTTCAAGCTTAAAACCTAAGAGCTTTTTGTTTTGTGCGAGCGTTTCAAGCATAGCGTTGCAAACGAATATTATTGGAAATATATTAATTTTTTTTTAATATAACTCAGTTTATGAAGGAGCTTTAGCTTAAGATTAAATTAAACGATTTTCTTAATAAAAACATTTATTTCTTCTCAACAGAAAGCTTTTTGTGTGTCGAAAACGCCTATATAGGACAACTACAGCTTACAGACGTCATACAAACAGAACGATCGAATTCAAGTATTGTATGAAAAACTTTTTAATAAGCAAGGTGCCTTGAAGATACCGTGAAGAGTAATATAGCTTAAGCCGAAATTAAATTTTGTCCTGTTTTTTCTTCCCTACAAAATGCAATTTCTCACATTCATGCACCTTTCTTGCCATCATTCGGTTTTGCGTGCAATTTCTTAATCTCTTAAAAGTTTCCTTCCACTCACTCAGCATATTTCTATTTTATTGCATGCATTTTCAACAATCTTGATATTTTCTAATTGTTTTGTGCTGCCTCAAATGGAATAAGTGATTGTTGCTTTTTCTCCGCATTGTCAGTTGAGAAGGAATACTACAGGTTACTCATACGCCTCGTAGTGCTTATGAGAGCAGGAGCTTGATAGCGAGTAATGCACACACTTTTATTTGTAAACAAACGTATTATTTGCTGACATTGCATTTATAATTGAAGCACATATCTTTTGTTGTACAATTTTGTTTTACTTTTTGTATGCTTCTTCACACTCACACACTCGTTGTGTCGCATCATTTCATTAAGCGTTTGCTGAGCGATCATTGGGCTTATGTTTTTACATATATATTAGTGTATCTATTTAAAGAAAATAATATATATCTATTCTGTATATCTCATATATTCATACATACCTGCAACAATTTAAGATTTGCTGCTGAGATTATAAATACAATTAAGATATTTCCAGCAAATGAATACAAATGAAGGCGTGTAAAATATTATGCAGCCAGCTTTAGTTATTTTCTTCCACAACAACAACAATTTATGCATAGTTCAAAGCAAGTTTTGTTTATTTGGGTATGGCATGGTAGATAAATACATATGCATATGGATAGCTCAATCGTAATTTGGTGTGTAATTAAGGTTTCAGCTTGAAAATTCGTAATTGATATTGTTGTTCAAACAACTGCTTACATATTATATATGAGAATATATGGTAAATAGGTATAAAATATGTGTATAGAAGTATAACTGTTCATTGAAATATTAATATCTATAACAGTCATTTAACACACTGACATGCATATTTCATTGGAAAAAGTAGAAGTAAAAAAAAAAAATTATTTCAAATTTAAAATTTCGTAACTCCGAAATGAGCATAATGACTTGCCAGAGCTTAAAAGAAACTTTCAAAATTTCAATTTTTTTTCTGTAGTGAACTTTTTCATTTTTATTTTGTAACTTCTAACTAGGCGAGCGAGTCTTTCTTTGTGTCTTTCATTCTGCTTTCTATTCGGGTGTGGCCTTTGACAATGCATTAGAACTTTCTGTAGACTTTAATGGAGTACAATTTCATTTGTTCCAATGTAATTTGACTTAAAGGTTAATAATGTGTTGGACCTCTTCAGCATTTGAATATTTCTCTAAGCCTATTTGATCTGATAGTTTAACTGTAAAGTATACAAACCAAAGATAAATCAAGTTATCATATTAAACCTTTGGACTAATAAAGCCGTTGAGGTATTTCATTTTAAAATAAAAATTGTTGAAATCGGACTATCACTTTTCAAGGACCTAGACACCCAATATGTGGGCACTAGCGCTCATTAGTGCTTTTTCATCGAGCAATCAATGGCAATCTGTGAGTTCCATATCTGAGAAAATATATTTGTGATGACAGCATGCATTTGTGCCAAAAATGTGTAAAATTGGGCCCTAGATAAAAGCGGGTCAAAATATTGCATCCGCGTCATATACCGTATACTAGCTGTTACCGTGCGCGCTTCGCTACACCTAAATCGATTAAAACTCTTAAGGGTTTTTACTTTGTGTTTTAATTATTGTTTTAAAACTGTTCCTTATTTATAAAAAATTTATAAAACATATTGGTGTACAGCATTTTTGGTTTTTCCACCTGGCGCGTAAAAGAATAAGCACCTTCGTGTTCTCTCTCTCGAGCATGCGGCGAACAATTGGTCGTGGGAGAAGCGCGGTTCTTCCAAACTGACGCCGAACACTTGAAACGTTTGCCCTTGCGATTTGTTGATGGTCATCGCAAAGGCAAGACGTGCTGGGAACTGTAAGCGCTTAAATTCAAACGGTTTGTCCGTTGGAATCATGGGATTGCGTGGTAAGAGTACAACTCCACCTGTTGCCTTGCCATTTAGTATTGTTGCTTCAATCAAACTTGGCCACAATTTTTTTGACTGAAAGTCGTGTGCCATTACACAAAGTCGGTGGCTTCAGATTTCGTAGAAGAATAATGGGTGAACCGACTTTCAGGACCAAACGATGCGGTGGCAGACCGGGGGATCCAAAGAATTCAAGAATTCAGTTGGATAATTGACTACTTCATCTTGATTCAAAACGCTATCAATCGATGTATATGTTGTAGCTTCTCCTGGCAGTTTTTTTTAAATGGCAAAATTGATTTCGTTGACGTGTACATTTTTCGGTGCCAATATTGCGCGTTCACTTAAATAATCGTTGCGTTGATAGTGTTGAACAATATTCGGAAATACACTTTCAATCAATTCTTCTTTCGATTGTAAAAGTATACAAAAGTTGTTCAGCAATGTGATCAAACCGCTATCATCGATTGGTATTTTGCCTTCGCCAATGTCCAACAACTGCTTCGAAAACGCCGCTGCGGAACGATCAATTTGCAATTGGACTCGCATGTTGATGGCAAGAGTCAGCCTTTGAGCATGTCTCCACAAAACTGACGATTTTAAACATGCGTTTATTTCGTCGGCAGGAGTTGATCGGGGAATGCCTTGCAAAGTTTGCCGAAAATCGCCGGATAATAAGACTAATGCTCCGCCAAAAAGTTTTTGCTTTTGGCGTAAATATTGCAGTGTTCTATTGAATGCTTCTAATGACTTTTTGTTAGCCATTGGGCACTCATCCCATAGAACTATTCCAGCTCCTCGCAAAACTTTTGCCATTGCTGAATTCCTCGATATGTTGCACGTTGGTGTTTCAACGACTTGGATGTCCAACGGTAATTTCAACGCAGAATGTGCTGTTCGGCCGCCATCATGTAGAGTAGCAGCGATGCCTTACGAAGCAATTGTCAGCGCAATTTTCTGCTGTGACCGTATAGTATCAAGAATCAAAGAGATCAGAAACGTTTTACCTGTACCACCAGGCGCATCCAGAAAGTAGAATCCACCGGCGTTATTGTCAACCGCTCGTATAATCAATTTGGTAATGTTAGCTTGTATGAAAGCACGCAATTCATTGAAATCGTATTGTTGTTCACGTTGAAGCAAATGGTCAAGCATATCAATCGCTGAACGATTGGGCGCAGTTATGCCAAGTTGCGCTAATGCCTTCGCAATTGTAAGGCACAGATCTTCAACCAATATCAAAACATCATTATACATTTGTAATGTATATAGCAAGTCTGCGTCCGATGCTCGATTACGCGCCAAAATTAATAAGTCCTCGGTCATGCAGTCTTTGTACTTATTCCACAGTTCTTGCGGATTTGACGGAAGGCATGTAGATATTATTATGGCGAATAGAACGCGTATTTGTTTTGGATGAGATGTGGGTGATGCGTCGTGAAGTACGGTCTCCCAATGCATATCATCTTTTAACAAATGCAATCGCTGACATGCTTCACGATACATCGCGCACAACTGACCGTCAACAGTTTTCAAATCATCAAATGATCTGGTCCGCGCACGTTGACTAATAGCAGACGCAAATTGAAACAATCGGCGTTGTTCGGATGGATGGTGTAAATGCGTCCTATGGCATCGGTTTTACGGACATTTGGATAACCGTCAACACGCTCCTCTTGCTTTCATCGTTGAAATGTTTTCGATGATAGATTCGAAGTGAAATATTGTGGTATTTCGGAATATAGCATTGTTCTTACAAATTCATCGTTTTCACACAACTCGAAAGAGGTAGTTAGTGTTCTCACCGGTTGTCGTGCTGCACTCTGTTGTACATTGTCTTCAGTGAAATAAACGCGTTGATCATTTTCGAGATGAACTGCCAAATGAAGAACAACGGGTTGCCGGTCGTGTATTGGGAACGATAAAATGCGCCATACCGCTTCGTTGCTGCTTAGCTGCTTATATAACGGCCCATTTGGTATTGCTGAATTTCATCGAATCTCTGATAATCAGCCATTCCGAAAACTGCCATATCACTGCCCTTATTTATGTATTTGGTCGATTTAACTGCCAATCTTGCGGCAAAACATTAACATTACTTCAAGAGAGTTTGTATAGGCGGGATGTATCACTTTTTTTTTTTTTGCAAAACGTGAAATGATACACACATTAAATTTCGTATGTGCACCCTCCAAACAGACCCCAATCACCCCTGAAAATTTCATTGAAATCGGGAAAGCCGTCTAGGAGGAGTATGCGAACAGGAAGTTTTGTCACTTAATTTTATATATATAGATAGAATAAGAATATTATAAAAATTTGAAATTTTTGGTTGGTTTCATACCGTATATACCGTCAATGGGATTAGGAGTGCTCTGTCGCGGAAAAAAAGAGAAAACAGACTGCCTACCTCGCAACATTACGATCGACCACAACACGTGCGGGATGGGATAGATACCAAAAGTTGAAGAAGGAAGCGAGAGACCGAAATGCCTGTGTACGAAAAGCTGGTCGACAGGGATGATGCTTGAAAATTCTACGAAAGGATGCGTTGACTAACAGATGGTTTCAAGACTGGACCATACTATTGTAGAACCATCGAGGTGATATAATAACTGACGTCCAGAGCATAGTAAAAGTATGGAGGGAACACTTCTTCAGCCTGCCAAATGATAGTGAAAGTATAACCCCAGGAGATGTCGAACCCGACTGCCCAATCGATGACGAGGGAGTTGACGTTCCCATTCCCCGACCATCAAGAAATACGAACAGCAATTACCAGTGTGAACAACAACAAAACGTCAGGAAACGAAGGACTGTTAAGAAGCATTCATCTGCTTCTCTGTAGAATAGGGTCGGATGAAAGCATGCCCTACGATTCGAATATATGTGGCTCTATCCAACCCTCAAAAAGCGAGACTCCATATACTGCGCCAACTACCGCGGGATAAGTCTCCTCAGCATCACATATTAGGTTCTATCGAGTGTACTGTGTGAAAGGTTAAAGTCCTGTGTGATTTGACATTAGCAGCGTGGCTTTAGGCCTGGAAAATTGTTAACTGACCAGATATTCATCATGCGCTAAACCTTGGAATATACCCGTGAAAAGAGAATCGAAACACAAAACCTCTTCGTTGATTTCAAATCTGCTTTTGACATCATTTAAGGAAGCTGCATTTATGCCGAGATTTCTGAATTTGGTATTCCCGAAAAAACTAAATCGGTTGTGTAAACTGACGCTGAGCAATTACCAAAAGCTCCGTCGGTATCGAGAAGGACCTCTCCGAGCCGATACCAAACGAGGCTTCAGACAAGGTGACTTCCTATCGTGCGACTTCTTCAATCGGCTGCTGGGGAAAATAATTCGAGCTGAAGATCTGAATTGAGATGGTACAGCCGATGATATTGATGTCATTGGCCCCAACAACTGCGTCACATCTGTTTTGCTTTCCCCAGACTAGATAAAGAAGCGAAGCAAATGGGTTTGGTGGTGAACAAGGGCAAGACGGAATATCTCCTGTCATCAAACAAAGAGTCTTCGCACCCGCGTCTTGGCTCCCACGTCACTGTTGACAGTCATAACTTCGAATTTCGTCCATTATGAAACCAGTATTAACAGCAACAACAATGTCAGCCTTGAAATCCAATGCAAAAAGACTCTAGCCAAGAAGTGATTCTTCGGACTGAGTGGGCAATTGAGAAGTAAAGTTCTCTATCGACGAACAATGATCAATTTCTACAAGTCACTTATCATGCCCATCCTGTTATATGGCGCAGAGGCATGGACGATGACAACAGTGAGGAGTCGACGTTACGATTTTTCCCAGAGAAAGGCTCTGTGGAAGATTTATGGTTCTTTGAAAAGTTAGAACGACTGACGCGCTGTTGCAAATTTGGCTATAACCATGTAAGCGGTGGTAACCATAAAGAAGAAGAAGAATAATAAGATACCCCATTTGATTGCAATCCGTGATTTAGTAAAGGTATTTAAAGGCGTTGATCGTGTGACGTTGTGAGAGTATAATAAGTTCGGTTACACCAGAATTTACTTGTGTTTTTTTTTTAATTTTCGAATTCTGCGTGTCTCAACTACTTTTTGTTCGAGTGATTATTCTCATGGCTCTGGCAGCTGCAATTTAATATTGAAACTAGTTCAATGGGCCACGAGTTACGAATTACATAAGACTGTAAGGTCGTGGTCTTGAAGATATTACATGAGATTGCAGAAAGATTTGCAAAATGTCATGAAAATCCAAAAACCATAAACATAAAGGTTACTCGCACCACTTGAACTCCGGTTGCGAATTCACGGCCGATGTGTAATAAATTTTTATAGCAAAATTAAATATGGTTAAGAACTTTATGGTCACAGAATACCTACATTTTATGAAAGTGAAAAAATCGCTTGCCAAATATTTGCTTTGTGTTAAAAATGTGCAAAAAATAGTGAGCGACTAGTAAACAGCCGTAAACACAACTAAAGGTGTCCGCCTGGCAAATAGTAAGTGGTAGAAAAAACAAACGCAAAAAATAACGGTAAACAAAAAGTCATAAAAAGATATGAGAACAGCCTTCACACAAGTTTTTTGACACGCACCACCAACGCTTTAGTTTTTGGCGACTTTTAGCTGTCATTTTGTTTTTGTTAGTCACACAACGGCGTGTGGGCGGCGCACCGCGATAAGCAGCTTGGTGGAGATAAGCGCCGATACGATATGAAGGCGTGTGAACCTATGAGAGAGAGTATAAAAAGTGAAGATCTCGAACAAAGTGCTATCATTTACTTCGTATACAACAAACAAACTACTTATTTGTAAACAATGCGCACCACTTGGACGCTCCTGATATTCAGCTTGTGGCTCAACTACGCCAGCAATGCGACACCCGTTAGTGAAACGGATGTTGAGCAACCCACAGACGTGCCTTCAGTTGGAGACACCAACGCAACCAAACCCGTTGTTTCTGATGAGGACGATGACGACGAGGACGACTGGTTCAACTATGATGGACGCATCATCGGCGGCCTGCCCACATCCATACGGAATTTCCCTTACCAGGTGTCTTTGCAGTACCGCGGCCAGCATATCTGTGGCGGCGCCATAGTGCGACCGAACGTTGTCATCACCGCGGCACATTGCGTTGACCCATCCATGAAGGTGAGTGCGTTTAAGGTGCGCGCCGGCTCCTCGCAACACGCTTATGGCGGTCAATTGCGTGCGGTGCAGCGTATACTCCGTCATGAGGGTTATTCCTCGACCACGTATAATCTGGATGTGGCGCTGCTGCAGCTCCAACGCGAACTCGTCTATACAGAAACAGTGCAACCCGTCGAATTGGCGACGCAAAGTGCCGTGTTGTCCATGCAAGCAAAGCTCTTCGTTAGCGGTTGGGGTCTCACCAGCGAGACGGGCTATGTATCAGCGATGTTGAATTACGTGGATGTACAATTGATCGGGCAGGAGACTTGTGCACAGAATTATAAATATGTGGTGCCGATAACGACGGAAATGTTTTGTGCTGGCTATAGTAATGGTGGAAAGGACTCGTGTCAGGGTGATTCGGGTGGTCCGTTAGTCACTTACAATCGCAAGGTGCCCACACTGTACGGCATTGTTTCGTGGGGTGTCGGCTGCGCACAAAAGGAATATCCGGGCGTCTATGCGAAGGTGTCCGCATTGAGACCGTGGATTGATGAGCAGCTGGCGGACATTGATAAACGTAGCGGAAAAGTGTATTGAGGGAGTTTAACTTGAATTATACATTGTAGATAGCGGTAATGAAAATTTAATTTAAGGAAATAAAGGAAATATATTCAGTTTAAGTTTAAAAAAAGTGTAGTGTTGCCTTTAACATCGTCATCAAGCTATGTCTCTTCTTATTAGGGCTTCATTGTTCATATTACTATTCGTTTTTTGACTTTTAAATAGACTATCCCAACTTTTATTCCCAAAAAATATCAGGTAGATCCAGCCATAGGAATATTTCAGTAACCGGATATTCGTTAAATCCAGAAGAATAAAACAGCTATAACATATAGACGAGCTCATGAACACTTTCAGACTTTTCGTTGAGTTAGATTGAACTCTGGCATCCTATAAATTACTCCATTTTTTTCATAGTGCTTATGCAGCTCTCCTTTTCACCAACAACGAGAATCCTATTTGGATGGATGCATGGATCCGAGGAACTTTATCCTGCTTCTGTAGACTACTATGTAGTCAATTAGCAGGTGTTCTGCAGTTTCGGGCTCCATATCTCAAAACCGTTTTAGAACATAGTGTAGCATTCGACAAGTAGCCTGAGCTTGTCGCTAGGGAGGTTGACTACATATTTAAAACTGCTAAAGTTGTAACCGCCTTAACAACTTTTCATGGCGCATGTCTTATAGTTGTTGCAATACCTCAATGCCTACTCCTTCTTACTTGTGGAGCAGCTCGTTTGGTATTATGATGAGCGGCAAAATCCGTGTCCGTTCCGGTTACGTAGACCCGACTGTTTGGGGAACGCTTCAGGTCCTACCAAGTTAGTGGATGCAACGGACCTTGTGACCGGGCACCCATATAAGGTGCACTTGCTTACGTTCCGATAGACTGTTCAGCCGTTCACTAAACGTACCGATTTGATAATTCCTAAGGATGGTTATGCGTTCATTGCGTTTGTTGCGTTGGGCTTTATCTCTACGCACCGCCTTATGGCAAAGACCTCTGCTTGAAATATGCTCGGAAAATTTTCCATTTGGTACGTGGTTATTGTGTGTTTGGCTACCTGAACGATTACCAGGTGAAGTGATGTGAGTTCAAGCATAACTTCGAGTATTTCCGTCGGACATGTGCGCATGATACCCAACACGGAGATGTATCCGAGTCATTGCAGCTTGAATAGTTGGAGTCCTACCGAAGTCTGGCTTCTGGCTGGCTCATTGGTTTTACAATTGCCAGCGATTCCGCTGTGACCAGGAACGCAAACGAGTCTAAAGTTGAAGGAGGTCGCCGTTATTTCAAACGAAGTCAGACACGAGCTCAGCGCTAGTAACATACAAGACAAAAGAAGAGCCTTAGATTTGCCAGATTACTACGGACTTACCTAATATTTCAGAAGTTAGACCGGTGATTTATCAAAACGCAAAATCGTGTTAATCAACTGAGATTTTTTTGAGCGAGTTAAATGCAAGGAAAGATATTAAAAATAATCAATATTTTGTTGTAAAGTGAAGCTGTGAAATTTTTCTGTATTTCTGATAATTTGTCGATTCCATCCCAAAAGAACTGTTGCGGTATGTCAGCCCAGAATTAGTCTAGAAAATTGATGCCCTGTTCTGGAGTAAGGGTGTTCTGCATCGATTCGGAATGGAAATCATAATGAGCTATAAGAAGTGTGAGGCCGGTGTTTGTAACCAGTCTTTCAACATGAGGCCAAACGTTATTAGGTTGAAAAATTTGTTGTCTATTGCCTAGTCACAAAGTTCGGGCGTTTTTTGGCAACCGCCAGATTGAATTTCATGAATTATCGTCGGTTACGTTCCCCATTATTGGGTTAAACCAGCTTTAATAGTTCATAATACTGCACGCCTTTTTAAACTGACCGAAAACAAAGTTATTTAAAACTTTTGGCGAAACCTAAAAATATATTTTCAGACCCGATATTTGCACTTCTGCTTAGAATTCGGCGTGTTTTAAAACGTTTCACTGTATTATTCAGCTCACTTTAACTTAATTTGGTCTCAACTGGATTGTTAGCAGTACATTATCAGTCTACTAATTCTAGAGTCACTTATATAACAGCAGCCTAAAGGTAGGCAATATTTTGTCCAACGGCGCTAAAATGTAGGCAACACTTTTTTCATTTTAACAACGAGCTGCAAGTCTAACAAGCAATATTTTAACTTATCTCAAACTTATATTTGTGAAACCATATTTTTATAAAAAATTAAATATTTTGCCTCTATAAAATTACCAAATACTGCAATTTTGAGAAAAAATGCAAATCTCTGCTCTGTGGTTATTGGCCTACTTGTTGGGTTTCCTAGGAGCAGAAAATGAGTAGAGAGTCGAGTGCATTTTAATTAACAATGAGAAAATGTGCAGCTAAATTACAAACTAGCTTGAAAACTGAAGCGAAAAATTTTAGTTATGCTTAGATGCATGTGTGTGTGTAGGGAAAATATTGTTATATGTCTGTATGTAATTACAAACGAGCCAAATTTCTCAAATTTATTTATTATTTTTCCCCAGCAGCAATTTTCTGAATAAATATGAAATTAAATTTGAGAAAAACATACATACACACATACAGACAACCACACACAGGCAAAAAACAAGCCAGGCAGCAACATAATACAACAACCAAATACAACAAAAAAAATACTGTAAATTTGAAGTCAAATGCCGAAAACTGCCGAGAGGTCAGAGATATAGAAGGTTTCGCCCACTGCTTGGCCTATGAGCATGTCCAGCGCTTGTTTCTACGCACACATACATGTATGTATAGTGTGTTGCATGTTTACACACATGCCACAAACGTTCGGCAAGTGCCTCCTCTCGAAAAATAACAATTGACATGCTGCCTCCGGCCTGAAGTGGACAACATGCTGTGCACTGACCTCCACACGACTACTTGCTCTCTGTTTTGGCATGTGTGTTGGGTTATTGTTGTTGTAAATTGTATTTGTGCGCTTACGAAAACATTGCTTATATGAAAATTTGTTTAAAACACAATATAATAATTTCTCAATTTCGGGTTGAGCAGCACACAACAGCCCAGCAGCCGGTTGTCATTTGTCTTTGGCCATGCCTCTCCAGGCGACTGCAGCAGTCACAACTACAGCTACGGCTAAGGCTATGGTTATGGCTACGGCTACGTTTGCTTTGTTTCCTATTTTATTGCGCTCGTATTTTCTGGCACTCAGCCGGCAGCGGCAAACAGTCGTCGGGGCAGTGAGCCAACCACACGGCTAACTTAAGCACACACACATATGCGGACAAACGCTGTGCGGCATATATTCATAAATAGTTGTGTGTGTGCGTGCTGTTGACAGCTTGTTGCAAGCAATGTGCACCCACTCAAAGGCCAATTAAAATTTGAACTTCTGGTTACGAGTTGAATGAATGGTAAATGTTGACCAAATTATTGTTGTTGGTTTGGTTTTTCTGATTTTGTTGCGTATAAGTGAATTCGGCTGGGTGTGTGTCTGTAGATAATTCAGTTGTGGCATGTGGCATTGTACAATAACAAGAATTCAAAAAAGATAACAACGGGAGAAACAGAGAAAACTCAAAATAAAATAAATTAGTAACAAAAATAAAAGAAATCTAAAAATAAAAGTAAATAGAAATTAAAAAAAAAGAAGTAAGGAAGGGCTAGGTTCGGGTGTCACCGAACATTTTATATTCTCGCATGATAAAGTGATAATCGAGATTTCATTATCCGTCATTTACATAGTTTTTTATTTATCTGTAAAATTAATTAGATTACATCAATTTGTGCACTTTGTGTATTGAATTGTATTTTCATTTATATGTATGTATTATACAGAGAAAGCTTCAGATGGAATTCGAAATAGCGTTATATTGGAAGAAGGCGTAGTTGTGAACCGATTTCACCCATATTTCGTGCATGTCATCAGGGTGTTAAGAAAATATTATACACCGAATTTCATTGAAATCGGTAGAGTAGTTCCTGAGATATGGTTTTTGGTCCATAAGTGGGCGACACCACGCCCATTTTAAATTTTTAAAAAAAGCCTGGGTCAGCTTCCTTTTGCCATTTTTTCCGTAA
>JAPZAG010000688.1:0-24720 GCA_027475135.1 Bactrocera correcta
GTTAATAAACCTTCTTTAACGATCTGAGGTTGGCATTTAGCCATGGCGGCATAACGACAGTACATTTGGAAGAATTCCGCAGTCTTATATTTAGGTATAAAGTCAATTTTCTTGTTATAAACATTTAGCAATCGATATCGAAATGCTTTAAATAACTGGTTTTACATATTTAAGTTAATAAAACTTCTTTAACGAACTGAAGTTGGCTTAAGGCCATGGCGGCATAAGGGCAGTGCATTTAGAAGAATTCCGTTATCTTATATTTAGGTATAAAGTCGAATTTGTTGTATACACACATTTAGCGATCGATATCGAAATGCTTCAAATCATTAGTTTAACATATTTAAGTTAATTAACCTTCTTTAGCGTAGTGAAGGTTTATATAAAGCCATGGCGGCATAACGACAGTACATTTGGAAGAATTCCGTAGTCTTATATTTATGTGAAAAGTCGATTTTCTTGTATATACACGTTTAGCGATCGATATCGAGATGCCTCAACTCATTAGTTTAACATATTTATGTTAATAAACCTTCTTTAACGATCTGAAGTTAGCATATAGCCATGGCGGCATAACGACGTTGCATTTAGAAGAATTCCATTATCTTATATTTAGGTATAAAGTCGATTTTCCTGTATATACACATTTAGCTATCGATATCGAAATGGTTCAAATCATCAGTTTAACATTTTAAGTTAATCAACATTTTTTAGCATACTGAAGTCTACATAAAGCCTTAACGGTATAACGGCAGTGCATTTAGAAGAATTCCGTAATGTTATAATTTTATATTTAGGTAAAAAGTCGATTTTCCTTATATACTTATTTAGCTATCGATATCGAAATGCCTCAAATAATTCGTTTAACATATTTAAGTTAGTTAACCTTCTTTAACGTAATGAAGGTGATACAAAGCCATGGCGGCATAACGACAGTGCATGCAGAAGAATTCCGTAATCTTATATTTAGGTATAAATTCGATTTTCTTTTACATACACATTTAGCAATCGATATCGAAATGCTTCAAATCATTAGTTTAACATATTTAAGTTAGATTAACCTTCTTTAACGAACTGAAGTTGGCTTAAGGCCATGGCGGCATAACGGCAGTGCATTTAGAAGAATTTCGTAATCTTATATTTAGGTATAAAGTCGATTTTCGTGTATATACACATTTAGCTATCGATATCGAAATGCTTCAAATCATTAGTTTAACACATTTAAGTTAATCAGCCTTCTTTAACGTATTGAAGTTGATATAAAGCCATGGCGGCATAACGACAGTACATTTGGAAGAATTCCGTAGTCTTATATTTATGTAAAAAGTCGATTTTCTTGTATATACACATTTAGCGATCGATATCGAGATGCCTCAACTCATTAGTTTAACATGTTTATGTTAATAAACCTTCTTTAACGATCTGAAGTTGGCATATAGCCATGGCGGCATAACGACAGTACATTTGGAAGAATTCCGCAGTCTTATATTTAGGTATAAAGTCAATTTTCTTGTTTATAAACATTTAGCAATCGATATCGAAATGCTTTAAATAACTGGTTTAACATATTTAAGTTAATAAACCTTCTTTAACGAACTGAAGTTGGCTTAAGGCCATGGCGGCATAACGGCAGTGCATTTAGAAGAATTTCGTAATCTTATATTTAGGTATAAAGTCGATTTTCTTGTATATACATATTTAGCTATCGATATCGAAATGCCTCAAATCATTAGTTTAACATATTTAAGTTAATCAGCCTTCTTTAACGTATTGAAGTTGATATAAAGCCATGGCGGCATAACGACAGTGCATGTAGAAGAATTGCGTAATCTTATATTTAGGTATGAATTCGTTTTTCTTGTATATACTCATTTAGCAATCCATATCGAAATGCTTCAAATCAATAGTGTAACATATTTAAGTTAATAAACCTTCCTAAACGTATTGAAGGTGATACAAAGCCATGGCGGCATAACGACAGTACATTTGGAAGAATTCCGTAATCTTATATTTAGGTATATAGTCGATTTTCTGGTATATACACATTTAGCAATCGATATCGAAATGCTTTAAATCATTAGTTTAACATATTTAAGTAAATTATCCTCTTTATCTTACAGAAGTCTACAAAAGCCTTAACGGCATAACGGCAGTGCATTTGGAAGAGTTCCGTAATCTTATATTTAGGTATTAAGTCGATTTTGTTGTATATACGCATTTAGCAATCGACATCGAAATGCTTCAAATCATTAGTTTAACATATTTAAGATAATTAACCCTCTTTATCTTACTGAAGTCTACAAAAGCCTTAACGGCATAACGGCAGTGCATTTGGAAGAGTTCCGTAATCTTATAATTAGGTATTAAGTCGATTTTCTTGTATATACGCATTTAGCAATCGACATCGAAATGCTTTAAATCATTAGCTTAACATATTAAAGTTAATTAACCATCTTTAACGTAATGAAGGTGATATAAAGCCATGGCGGCATAACGACAGTGCATGTAGAAAAATTCCGTAATCTTATATTTAGGTTTAAAGTCGATATTCTTGTATAAACGCATTTAGCAATCGATACGAAATGCTTCAAATAACTCTTTTAGCATATTTAGGTTAATTAGCCTTCTTTATCTTACCGAAGTTTACATAAAGCCATAACGGCAGTATACTTGGGTGAAATTCCGTAATCTTTTATTTAGGTATAAAGTCGATTTTCATGTACATACACATTTAGCAATTGATATCGAAATGCTTTAAATCATGAGTTTAACATATTTAGGCTAATTAACCCTCTTTATCTTACTAAAGCCTACAAAAGCCTTAACGGCGTAACGACAGTGCATTCGGAAGAATTCCGCTGTCTTATATTTAGGTATAAAGTCGATTTTCTTGTACATACTCAGTTAGCAATCGATATCGAAATGCTTCGAAAAACTGGTTTAGCATATTTAGGTTAATTAGCCTTCTTTATCTTACCGAAGTTTACATAAAGCCATAACGGCAGCATATTGGGTGAATTCCGTAATCTTTTATTTAGGTATAAAATCGATTTTCTTGTACATACACATTTAGCAATCGATATCGAAATGCTTCAAATCATTAGTTTAACATATTTAAGTTAATTAACCCTCTTTATCTTACTGAAGTCTACAAACGGCTTAACGGCATAACGGTAAAGCATTTAGCAATCGATATCGAACATGCTTCAAATCATTAGTTTAACATAATTTTAAATTAATTACCTTCTTAAACGCACTGAAGTTTCATAAAGCCTTAACGGGATAACTGCAGTGCATGTAGAAGAATTCCGTAATCTTATATTTAGGTATAAAGTCGGTTTTATTGTATATACTCATTTAGCAATCGATATCGAAATGCTTCAAATCATTAGTTTAATATATTTAAGTTAATAAAGCTTCTTTAACGCACTGAAGTTAACATAAAGCCATGGCGGCATAACGGCAGTGCATGTAGAAGAATTCCGTAATCTTATATTTAAGTATAAAGTCGATTTTATTGTATATACACATTTAGCAATCGATATCGTAATGCTTCAAATCATTAGTTTACTATATTTAAGTTAATTAAACATCTTTATCCTACTGAAGTTTACATAAAGCCATAACGGCATAAGGGCAGAATATATTTGGGTGAATTATGTAATCTTTTACTTAGGTATGAAATCGATTTTCTTGTACATACACATTTAGCAATCGATATCGAAATGCTTCAAATCATTAGTTTAGCATATTTAAGTAAATTAAACTTCTTTAACGTACTGAAATTTATATAAAGCCTTAACAGTATAACTGCAGTGCATTTAGAAGAATTCCGTATCTTATATTTAGGTATAAAGTCGATTTTTTTGTATATACTCATTTAGCAATCCATATCGAAATGCTTCAAATCATTAGTTTAACATATTTAATTAAATTAACCCTCTCTATCTTACTGAAGTCTACAAAAGCCTTAACGGCATAACGACAGTGCATGTAGAAGAATTCCGTAATCTCATATTTGGGTATAAAGTCGATTTTGTTGTATATACGCATCTAGCAATCGATATCGAAATGCTTCAAATCATTAGTTTAACATATTTAAGTTAATTAACCCTCTTTATCTTACTGAAGTATACAAAAGCCTTAACGGCATAACGGCAGTGCACTTGGAAGAGTTCCGTAATCTTATATTTTGGTATTAAGTCGATTTTCTTGTATATACGCATTTAGCAGTCGACATCGAAATGCTTTAAATCATTAGTTTAACATATTTAAGTTAATTAACCATCTTTAACGTAATGAAGGTGATATAAAGCCATGGCGGCATAACGACAGTGCATGTATAAGAATTCCGTAATCTTATATTTAGGTATAAAGTCGATATTCTTGTATATACGCATTTAGCAATCGATATCGAAATGCTTCAAATAACTGGTTTAGCATATTTAGGTTAAATAGCCTTCTTTAACGTATTGAAGTTTACATAAAGCCATAACGGCAGTATATTTGGGTGAATTCCGTAATCTTTTATTTAGGTATAAAATCGATTTTGTTGTACATACACATTTAGCAATCGATATCGAAATGCTTCTAATCATGAGTTTAACATATTTAAGCTAATTAACCCTCTTTATCTTACTAAAGTCTACAAAAGCCTTAACGGCGTAACGACAGTGCAATCGGAAGAATTTCGTTATCTTATATTTAGGCATAAAGTCGATTTTCTTGTATATAATCAGTTAGCAATCGATATCGGATTGCTTCAAATCATTAGTATAAAATATTTAAGTTCATAAACCTTCTTTAACGGAATGAAGTTGGCATAAAGCAATGGCGGCATACCGGCAGTGCATTTAGAAAAATTCCGTAATCATATATTTAGTTATAAAGTCGATTTTGTTGTATAAATATACGCATTTAGCAATCGATACCGAAATGCTTCAAATCATTAGTTTAACATATTTAAGTTAATTAACCTTCTTTAACGTATTGAAGTTGATATAAAGCCATGGCGGCATAACGACAGTACATTTGGAAGAATTCCGTAATCTTTTGTTTAGGTATAAATTCGATTTTCTTGTATATATGCATTAAGCAGTCGACATCGAAATGCTTTAAATCATTAGTTTAACATATTAAAGTTAATTAACCATCTCTAACGTAATGAAGGTGATATAAAGCCATGGCGGTATTACGACAGTGCATGTAGAAGAATTCCGTAATCTTATCCGTTTTCCGTTATCTCATATTTAGGTATAAAGTCGATTTTCTTGTATATACTTAGTTAGCAATCGATATCGAAATGCTTCAAATCATTAGTTTAATATATTTAATTTAATAACGCTTCTTTAACGCACTGAAGTTAACATAAAGCCATGGCGGCATAACAGCAGTGCATGTAAAAGAATTCCGTAATTTTCTATTTAGGCATAAAGTCGGTTTTCTTGTATATACACATATAGCAATCGATATCGAAATGCTTCAAATCATTAGTATAAAATATTTAAGTTCACAAACCTTCTTTAACGGACTGAAGTTGGCATAAAGCAATGGCGGCATAACGGCAGTGCATTTTGAAGAATTTCGTAATCTTATATTTAGTTATAAAGTCGATTTTGTTGTATAAATATACGCATTTAGCAGTCGATATCGAAATGCTTCAAATCATTAGTTTAACATATTTAAGTTAATTAACCTTCTTTAACGTATTGAAGTTGATATAAGGCCATGGCGGCATAACAACAGTACATTTGGAAGAATTCCGTAATCTTATGTTTAGGTATAAATTCGATTTTCTTGTATATACACATTTAGCAAGCGATATCGAAATGCTTCAAATCATTAGTTTAACCTAAATATAATATTATAGCATTACGGAATTCTTCTAAATGCACTGCCGTTATACCGTTAAAGCTTTATGTAGACTTCAGTATGCTAAAAAGTGTTTATTAACTTAATATGTTAAACTAATGATTTGAAGCATTTCGATATAGATATCTAAATGTGTATATAAAAAAAAATCGACTTTATACCTAAATATAGGATTACGGAATTCTTCCAAATGCACTGCCGTTATATCTTTATATCAACTTCAGTACGCTAAAGAAGGTTAATTAACTTAAATGGGTTAAACCAATGGTTTGAAGCATTTTGATATCGCTTGCTAAATGAGCATATACAAGAAAGTCGAATTTATACCTAAATAAAAGATAACGGAATTCTCCTAAATGCAGTGCAGTTGTACCGTTAAGGCTTTATGTAGACTTCAGTGCGTTAAAAGGGGTTTATTAACTTAAATATGTTAAACTTATGATTTGAAGCATTTCGATATCGATTGCTAAATGTGTATATACAAGAAAATCGATTTTATACCTAAATATAAGATTACGGAATTCTTCTTAATGCACTGTCGTTATGCCGCCATGGCTTTATGTCAACTTCAATACGTTAAAGAAGGCTTATTAATTTAAATATGTTAAACTAATGTTTTGAAGCATCTTTTAAAATCGACTGCTAAATGTGCAAATGCAAGAAAATCGACTTTACACCTAAATTTAAAATTATAACATTACGAAACTCTTCTAAATGCACTGCCGTTATACCGTTAAGGCTTTATGTAGACTTCAGTAAGCTAAAAAATGTTTATTAACTTAATATCTTAAACTAATGATTTGAAGCATTTCGTTATCGATAGCTAAATACGTATATACAAGAAAATCGACTTTATACCTAAATATAAGTTTATGGAATTCTTCTAAAGGCATTGCTGTTATGCCGCCA
This sequence comes from Bactrocera correcta, assembly GCA_027475135.1. Lineage (NCBI taxonomy): Eukaryota > Metazoa > Arthropoda > Insecta > Diptera > Tephritidae > Bactrocera > Bactrocera correcta. The sequence continues at coordinate 6,781 of JAPZAG010000688.1, forward strand.
TGGCTTTATGTAAACTTCCATGAAAAGAAGTTAATTTAACTTAGAAGTTATATTAACTTAAATATGATAAACTAATGAGCTTAAGCTTTTCTCTATCGATTGCTAAATGTGTGTATACAAGAAAACCGATTTTATACCTAAATAAAAGATTACGGAATTCACCCAAACATACTGCCGTTATGCCGCTATGGCTTTATGTAAACTTCAGTAAGATAAAGAAGGTAAATTAACCTAAATATGCTTAACCTGTTATTTGAAGCATTTCGATATCGGTTGCTAAATGTGTATATACAACAAAATCGACTTTATACCTAAATATAAGATTACGGAATTCTTCTAAATGCACTGCCGTTATGCCGCCATGGCTTTATATCAACTTCAATACGTCAAAGAATTTTAACTAACTAAAATATGTTAAACTAATGATTTGAAGCATTTCGATATCGCTTGCTAAATGTGTCTATTCAAGAAAATCAAATTTATACCTAAATACGAGATTACGGAATTCTTAAATGCACTGCAGTTATACCGTTAAGCCTTTATGTAGACTTAACTAAGATAAAGAGGGTTAATTAACTTAAATATGTTAAACCAATGATTTGAAGCATTACGATATCAATTGCTAAATGTGTTTATACAAAAAAATGGATTTTATACCTAAATATAAAATTACGGAATTCTTCTACATGCACTGCCGTTATGCCGCCATGGCTTCATGTCACCTTCGGTAGGTTAAAGAAAGTAATTCACCTTAAATATGTTAAACTAATGATTTGAAGCATTTCGATATCGATTGCTAAATGTGCTAGTACAAGAAACTTGACTTTATACCTAAACATAGGATAACGGAATTCTTCCAAATTACTGTCGTTATGCCGCCATGGCTTTATATCAACTTCAATACGTCAAAGAATTTTAACTAACTTAAATATGTTAAACTAATGATTTGAAGCATTTCGATATCGATTGCTAAAAGAGTATATACAAGAAAATCAACTTTTTACCTAAATATAAGATAACGGAATTCTTCTACATGCATTGCCGTTATGCAGTTATGGCTTTGTGTTAACTTCTATTCGTTAAAGAAGGTTTATTTACTTAAATATGTTAAACTAATGATTTGAAGATTTTCGAAATCGATTGCTAAATGCAAATATACAAGAAAATCTTCTTTATACTTAAATATAAGATTACGGAATTCTTCCAAATGTACTGCCGTTATGCCGCCATGGCTTTATATAAACTTCAATATGTTAAAGAAGGTTAATTAACTTAAATATGTTAAACTAATGATTTGAGGCATTTCGATATCGATTGCTAAATTTGTATATACAACAAAATCGACTTTATACCTAAATATAAGATTACGAAATTCTTCCAAATGCACTGCCGTTATACCGTTATGGCTTTATGTAAACTTCAGTAAGATAAAGAAGGTTAATTAACTTAAATATGTTAAACTAATGACTTGAAGCATTTCGATATCGCTTGCTAAATGTGTATATACAAGAAAATCGAATTTATAACTAAATATAAGATTACGGAATTCTTCTAAAGGCATTGCTGTTATGCCTCCATGGCTTTATGTAAACTTCAGTTCGTTAAAAAAGGTTTATTAACTTAAATATGTTATACTAATGATTTGAAGCATTTCGATATCGCTTGCTAAATGTGTATATACAAGAAAATCGAATTTATAACTCAATTTAAGATTACGGAATTCTTCTACATGCACTTAATATCTAAATATAAGATTACGGAATTCTTCCAAATGTACTGTCGTTATGTCGCCATGGCTTTATATCATCTTCAATACGTTAAAGAAGCTTTATTAACTTAAATATGTTAAACTAATGATTTGAAGATTTTCGAAATCGATTGCTAAATGCATATATACAACAAAATCGACTTAATACCTAAATATAAGATTACGGATTTCTTCTACATGCACTGCCGTTATGCCGCCATGGCTTTGTGTTAACTTCGGTTTAAAGTAGCTTTTGTAACTTAAATATGTCAAACTAATGATTTGAAGCATTTCGATATCGATTGCTAAAAGAGTATATACAAGAAAATCAACTTTTTACCTAAATATAAGATTACGGAATTCTTCTACATGCATTGCCGTTATGCCGTTAACACGTTTGCAGACTTCAGTAAGATAAAGAGGGTTAATTAACTTAAATATATTAAACTAAGGATTTGAAGCATTTCGATATCGTTTGCTAAATGTGTATATACAAGAAAATCGACTTTTTACCTAAATATAAGATTACGGAATTCTTCTAAATGCACTGCCGTTATGCAGTTATGGCTTTATGTTAACTTCTATTCGTTAAAGAAGGTTTATTAACTTAAATATGTTAAACTAATGATTTGAAGATTTTCGAAATCGATTGCTAAATGCAAATATACAAGAAAATCTTCTTTATACCTAAATATAAGATTACGGAATTCTTCCAAATGTACTGCCGTTATGCCGCCATGGCTTTATATAAACTTCAATATGTTAAAAAAGGTTAATTAACTTAAATATGTTAAACTAATGATTTGAGGCATTTCGATATCGATTGCTAAATGTGTATATACAACAAAATCGACTTTATACCTAAATATAAGATTACGTAATTCTTCCAAATGCACTGCCGTTATACCGTTATGGCTTTATGTAAACTTCAGTAAGATAAAGAAGGTTAATTAACTTAAATATGTTAAACTAATGACTTGAAGCATTTGGATATCGCTTGCTAAATGTGTATATACAAGAAAATTGAATTTATGACTAAGTATAAGATTACGGAATTCTTCTAAAGGCATTGCTGTTATGCCGCCATGGCTTTATGTAAACTACAGTTCGTTAAAAAAGGTTTATTAACTCAAATATGTTAAACTTATGATTTGAAGCATTTCGATATCGCTTGCTAAATGTGTATATAAAAGAAAATCGAATTTATAACTTAATATAAGATTACGGAATTCTTCTACATGCACTGCCATTATGCCGCCATGGCTTTATGTTAACTTCAGTGCGTTAAAGAAGCTTTATTAACTTAAATATGTTAAACTAATGATTTGAAGATTCTCGAAATCGATTGCTTAATGCATATATGCAACAAAATCGACTTTATACCTAAATATAAGATTACGGAATTCTTCAAATGCACTGCCGTTATACCGTTATGGCTTTATATCAACTTCATTTAGTTAAAGAAGGTTTATTAACTTAAATGTGTTAAACTAATGATTTGGGAGCATTTCGATATCGATTGCTAAATGTGTATATACAAGAAAATCGACTTTATAGCTAAATATAAGATTACGGAATTCTTCTAAATGCACTGCCGTTATGTAGTTATGGCTTTATGTTAACCTCAGTGCGTTAAAGTAGGGTTTTTAACTTAAATATTTTAAACTAATGATTTGAAGCATTTCGATATCGATTGCTAAATGAGTATATACAAGAAAATCGACGTTATACCCAAATATAAGATTACGTAATTCTTCTAAATGCTTTGCCGTTATGCCGTTAAGGCGTTTGTAAACTTCAGTAAGATAAAGAAGGTTAATTAACTTAAATATGTTAAACTAATGATTTGGGGCATTTCGATATCGATTGCTAAATGTGTATATACAAGAAAATCGACTTTATACCTAAATATAAGATTACGGAATTCTTCTAAATGCACTGCCGTTATGCAGTTATGGCTTTATGTTAACTTCTATTCCTTAAAGAAGGTTTATTAACTTAAATATGTTAAAGTAATGATTTGAAGATTTTCGAAATCGATTGCTAAATGCATATATACAAGAAAATCTTCTTTATACCTAAATATAAGATTACGGAATTCTTCCAATTGTACTGCCGTTATGCCGCCATGACTTTATATCAACTTCAATATGTTAAAGAAGGTTAATTAACTTAAATATGTTAAACTAATGATTTGAAGCACTTCGATATCGATTGCTAAATGCGTATATACAAGAAAATCGATTTTATACCTAAATATAAGATTACGGAATTATTCTAAATGCACTGCCGTTATGCCGCCATGGATTTATGCCAAATTCAGTTGGTCAAAGAAGGTTTATTAACTTAATTATGTTAAACTAATGATTTGAGGCATTTCGATATCGATTGCTAAATGAGTATATAGAAGAAAATCGACTTTATACCCAAATATAAGATTACGGAATTCTTCCAAATGCACTGCCGTTATTCCGCTATGGCTTTATGTAAACTTCAGTAAGATAAAGAAGGTTAATTAACTTAAATATGTTAAACTAATGATTTGACGCATTTCGATATCGATTGCTAAATGAGTATATACAAGAAAATCGACTTTATACCCAAATATAAGATTACGTAATTCTTCTAAATGCTTTGCCGTTATGCCGTTAAGGCGTTTGTAGGCTTCAGTAAGATAAAGAGGGTTAATTAACTTAAATATGTTAAACTAATGATTTGAGGCATTTCGATATCGATTGCTAAATGTGTATATACAAGAAAATCGACTTTATACCTAAATATAAGATTACGGAATTCTTCTAAATGCACTGCCGTTATGCAGTTATGGCTTTATGTTAACTTCTATTCCTTAAAGAAGGTTTATTAACTTAAATATGTTAAAGTAATGATTTGAAGATTTTCGAAATCGATTGCTAAATGCATATATACAAGAAAATCTTCTTTATACCTAAATATAAGATTACGGAATTCTTCAAATGCACTGACGTTATACCGTTATGGCTTTATGTAAACTTCAGTAAGATAAAGAAGGCTAATTAACTTAAATATGTTAAACTAATGATTTGAGGCATTTCGATATCGATTGCTAAATGTGTATATACAAGAAAATCGACTTTATACCTAAATATAAGATTACGGAATTCTTCTAAATGCACTGCCGTTATGTAGTAATGGCTTTATGTTAACCTCAGTGCGTTAAAGTAGGGTTTTTAACTAAAATATTTTAAACTAATGATTTGACGCATTTCGATATCGATTGCTAAATGAGTATATACAAGAAAATCGACTTTATACCCAAATATAAGATTACGTAATTCTTCTAAATGCTTTGCCGTTATGCCGTTAAGGCGTTTGTAGGCTTCAGTAAGATAAAGAGGGTTAATTAACTTAAATATGTTAAACTAATGATTTGGGGCATTTCGATATCGATTGCTAAATGTGTATATACAAGAAAATCGACTTTATAGCTAAATATAAGATTACGGAATTCTTCTAAATGCACTGCCGTTATGTAGTAATGGCTTTATGTTAACCTCAGTGCGTTAAAGTAGGGTTTTTAACTAAAATATTTTAAACTAATGATTTGACGCATTTCGATATCGATTGCTAAATGAGTATATACAAGAAAATCGACTTTATACCCAAATATAAGATTACGTAATTCTTCTAAATGCTTTGCCGTTATGCCGTTAAGGCGTTTGTAGGCTTCAGTAAGATAAAGAGGGTTAATTAACTTAAATATGTTAAACTAATGATTTGAGGCATTTCGATATCGATTGCTAAATGTGTATATACAAGAAAATCGACTTTATACCTAAATATAAGATTACGGAATTCTTCAAATGCACTGACGTTATACCGTTATGGCTTTATGTAAACTTCAGTAAGATAAAGAAGGCTAATTAACTTAAATATGTTAAACTAATGATTTGGGGCATTTCGATATCGATTGCTTAATGTGTATATACAAGAAAATCGACTTTATAGCTAAATATAAGATTACGGAATTCTTCTAAATGCACTGCCGTTATGTAGTAATGGCTTTATGTTAACCTCAGTGCGTTACAGTAGGGTTTTTAACTAAAATATTTTAAACTAATGATTTGACGCATTTCGATATCGATTGCTTAATGAGTATATACAAGAAAATCGACTTTATACCCAAATATAAGATTACGTAATTCTTCTAAATGCTTTGCCGTTATGCCGTTAAGGCGTTTGTAGGCTTCAGTAAGATAAAGAGGGTTAATTAACTTAAATATGTTAAACTAATGATTTGAGGCATTTCGATATCGATTGCTAAATGTGTATATACAAGAAAATCGACTTTATAGCTAAATATAAGATTACGGAATTCTTCTAAATGCACTGCCGTTATATAGTAATGGCTTTATGTTAACTTCTATTCGTTAAAGAAGGTTTATTAACTTAAATATGTTAAACTAATGATTTGAAGATTTTCGAAATCGATTGCTAAATGCAAATATACAAGAAAATCTTCTTTATACCTAAATATAAGATTACGGAATTCTTCCAAATGTACTGCCGTTATGCCGCCATGGCTTTATATAAACTTCAATATGTTAAAAAAGGTTAATTAACTTAAATATGTTAAACTAATGATTTGAGGCATTTCGATATCGATTGCTAAATGTGTATATACAACAAAATCGACTTTATACCTAAATATAAGATTACGAAATTCTTCCAAATGCACTGCCGTTATACCGTTATGGCTTTATGTAAACTTCAGTAAGATAAAGAAGGTTAATTAACTTAAATATGTTAAACTAATGACTTGAAGCATTTCGATATCGCTTGCTAAATGTGTATATACAAGAAAATTGAATTTATAACTAAGTATAAGATTACGGAATTCTTCTAAAGGCATTGCTGTTATGCCGCCATGGCTTTATGTAAACTACAGTTCGTTAAAAAAGGTTTATTAACTCAAATATGTTAAACTTATGATTTGAAGCATTTCGATATCGCTTGCTAAATGTGTATATAAAAGAAAATCGAATTTATAACTTAATATAAGATTACGGAATTCTTCTACATGCACTGCCATTATGCCGCCATGGCTTTATGTTAACTTCAGTGCGTTAAAGAAGCTTTATTAACTTAAATATGTTAAACTAATGATTTGAAGATTCTCGAAATCGATTGCTTAATGCATATATGCAACAAAATCGACTTTATACCTAAATATAAGATTACGGAATTCTTCAAATGCACTGCCGTTATACCGTTATGGCTTTATATCAACTTCATTTAGTTAAAGAAGGTTTATTAACTTAAATATGTTAAACTAATGATTTGGGGCATTTCGATATCGATTGCTAAATGTGTATATACAAGAAAATCGACTTTATAGCTAAATATAAGATTACGGAATTCTTCTAAATGCACTGCCGTTATGTAGTTATGGCTTTATGTTAACCTCAGTGCGTTAAAGTAGGGTTTTTAACTTAAATATTTTAAACTAATGATTTGAAGCATTTCGATATCGATTGCTAAATGAGTATATACAAGAAAATCGACGCTATACCCAAATATAAGATTATGTAATTCTTCTAAATGCTTTGCCGTTATGCCGTTAAGGCGTTTGTAAACTTCAGTAAGATAACGAAGGTTAATTAACTTAAATATGTTAAACTAATGATTTGGGGCATTTCGATATCGATTGCTAAATGTGTATATACAAGAAAATCGACTTTATACCTAAATACAAGATTACGGAATTCTTCTAAATGCACTGCCGTTATGCAGTTATGGCTTTATGTTAACTTCTATTCCTTAAAGAAGGTTTATTAACTTAAATATGTTAAAGTAATGATTTAAAGATTTTCGAAATCGATTGCTAAATGCATATATACAAGAAAATCTTCTTTATACCTAAATATAAGATTACGGAATTCTTCCAATTGTACTGCCGTTATGCCGCCATGACTTTATATCAACTTCAATATGTTAAAGAAGGTTAATTAACTTAAATATGTTAAACTAATGATTTGAAGCACTTCGATATCGATTGCTAAATGCGTATATACAAGAAAATCGACTTTATACCTAAATATAAGATTACGGAATTATTCTAAATGCACTGCCGTTATGCCGCCATGGATTTATGCCAAATTCAGTTGGTCAAAGAAGGTTTATTAACTTAAATATGTTAAACTAATGATTTGAGGCATTTCGATATCGATTGCTAAATGAGTATATAGAAGAAAATCGACTTTATACCTAAATATAAGATTACGGAATTCTTCCAAATGCACTGCCGTTATTCCGTTATGGCTTTATGTAAACTTCAGTAAGATAAAGAAGGTTAATTAACTTAAATATGTTAAACTAATGATTTGGGGCATTTCGATATCGATTGCTAAATGTGTATATACAAGAAAATCGACTTTATACCTAAATATAAGATTACGGAATTCTTCAAATGCACTGACGTTATACCGTTATGGCTTTATGTAAACTTCAGTAAGATAAAGAAGGCTAATTAACTTAAATATGTTAAACTAATGATTTGGGGCATTTCGATATCGATTGCTAAATGTGTATATACAAGAAAATCGACTTTATACCTAAATATAAGATTACGGAATTCTTCAAATGCACTGACGTTATACCGTTATGGCTTTATGTAAACTTCAGTAAGATAAAGAAGGCTAATTAACTTAAATATGTTAAACTAATGATTTGGGGCATTTCGATATCGATTGCTAAATGTGTATATACAAGAAAATCGACTTTATAGCTAAATATAAGATTACGGAATTCTTCTAAATGCACTGCCGTTATGTAGTAATGGCTTTATGTTAACCTCAGTGCGTTAAAGTAGGGTTTTTAACTAAAATATTTTAAACTAATGATTTGACGCATTTCGATATCGATTGCTAAATGAGTATATACAAGAAAATCGACTTTATACCCAAATATAAGATTACGTAATTCTTCTAAATGCTTTGCCGTTATGCCGTTAAGGCGTTTGTAGGCTTCAGTAAGATAAAGAGGGTTAATTAACTTAAATATGTTAAACTAATGATTTGAGGCATTTCGATATCGATTGCTAAATGAGTATATACAAGAAAATCGACTTTATACCTAAATATAAGATTAGGGAATTCTTCTAAATGCACTGCCGTTATGCCGTTATGGCTTTATGTTAACTTCAGAAGATTTATTAACTTAGATATGTTACACCAGTTATTTGAAGCATTTCGAAACCGATTGCTTAATGCATATATACAAGAAAATCGACTTTCTACCTAAATATAAGATTACGGAATTCTTCTAAATGCACTGCCGTTATGCAGTTATGGCTTTATGTTAACTTCTATTCCTTAAAGAAGGTTTATTAACTTAAATATGTTAGACTAATGATTTGAAGCATTTCGTTATCGATTGCTAAATGTGTATATACAAGAAAATTAACTTTATACATAAATATAAGATTACGGAATTCTTCCAAATCTACTGTCGTTATGCCGCCATGGCTTTATATCACCTTCATTACGGTAAAAAAGGTTAATTCCCTTAAATATGTTAAACTAATGATTTGAAGCATATCGATATCGATTGCTAAATGTGTATACACACCAAAATCGACTTTATACGTAAATATAAGATTACGGAATTCTTCTAAATGCAATGCCGTTATGCCGCCATGGCTTTAAGCCAACTTCCGTTCATTAAAGAAGGTTTATTAACTTAAATATGTTAAACTAATGATTTGAAGCATTTCGATATCGATTGCTAAATGTGTATATACAAGAAAATCGACTTTATACATAAATATAATATTACGGAATTCTTCTAAATGCACTGTCGTTATGCCGCCATGGCTTTATATCACCTTCATTACGTTAAAGAAGGTTTGCGAATTTAAATATGTTAAACTAATGATTTGAAGCATTTCGATATCGATTGCTAAATGTGTATATACAAAAAAATCGACTTTATACATAAATATAAGATTACGGAATTCTTCTAAATGCACTGCCGTTATGCCGTTATGGCTTTATGTTAACTTCAGAAGGTTTATTAACTTAGATATGTTACACTAGTTATTTGAAGCATTTCGAAATCGATTGCTTAATGCATATAAACAAGAAAATCGACTTTCTACCTAAATATAAGATTACGGAATTCTTCCAAATGTACTGTCGTTATGCCGCCATGGCTTTATATCAGCTTCAATATGTTATAGAAGGATAATTAACTTAAATATGTTAAACTAATGATTTGAAGCATTTCAATATCGATTGCTAAATGTGTACTTACAACAAAATCGACTTTATACCTAAATATAAGATTACGGAATTCTTCCAAATGCACTGCCGTTATTCCGTTATGGCTTTATGTTAACTTCAGTTCGTTTAAGAAGGTTTATTTACTTAAATATGTTAAACCAGTTATTTGAAGCATTTCGATTGCTTAATGCATATATACAAGACAATCGACTTTATACCTAAATATAAGATCACGGAATTCTTCCAAATGTACCATGGCTTTATATCAACTCCAATAGGTTAAAAAAGGTTAATTAACTTAAATATGTTAAAATAATGATTTGAAGCATTTAGATATCGATATATAAATGTGTATATAAAAGAAAATCGACTTTATACCTAAATATAAGATTACGGAATACTTCCAAATGTACTGTCGTTATGCCGCCATGGCTTTATATCAACTTCAATATGTTATAGAAGGATAATTAACTTAAATATCTTAAGCTATTGATTTGAAGCATTTCGATATCGATTGCTAAATGTGTATATACAACAAAATCGACTTTATACCTAAATATAAGATTACAGAATTCTTCTACATGCACTGCCGTTATGCCGCCACTGCTATATGCCAACTTCAGATCGTTGAAGAAAGTTTGTTAACTTAAATATGTTAAACTAATGATTTGAAGCATTTCGATATCGTTTGCTAAATGAGTATATACAAGAAAATCGACTTTATACCTAAATATAAGATTACGGAATTCTTCTAAATGCTTTGCCGTTATGCCGTTAAGGTGTTTGTAGACTTCAGTAAGATAAAGAGGGTTAGTTAACTTCAATATGTTAAACTAATGATTAAAGGCATTTCGATATCGATTGCTAAATGTGTATATACAAGAAAATCGACTTTATACCTAAATATAAGATTACGGAATTCTTCAAAATGCACTGCCGTTATGCAGTTATGGCTTTATGTTAACTTCTGTTCGTTAAAGAAGGTTTATTAACTTAAATATGTTAAACTAATGATTTGAAGCACTTCGATATCGATTGCTAAATGCGTATATACAAGAAAATCGACTTTATACCTAAATATAAGATTACGGAATTATTCTAAATGCACTGCCGTTATGCCGCCATGGATTTATGCCAAATTCAGTTGGTCAAAGAAGGTTTATTAACTTAAATATGTTAAACTAATGATTTGAGGCATTTCGATATCGATTGCTAAATGAGTATATAGAAGAAAATCGACTTTATACCTAAAGATAAGCTTACGGAATTCTTCTAAATGCACTTCCGTTATTCCGTTATGGCTTTATGTAAACTTCAGTAAGATAAAGAAGGTTAATTAACTTAAATATGTTAAACTAATGATTTGGGGCATTTCGATATCGATTGCTAAATGTGTATATACAAGAAAATCGACTTTATACCTAAATATAAGATTACGGAATTCTTCAAATGCACTGACCCTTATTTGTAATGGCTTTATGTAAACCTTTAGTGCGTTAAAGTAGGGTTTTTAACTAAAATTTTTTAAACTAATGATTTGACGCATTTCGATATCGATTGCTAAATGAGTATATACAAGAAAATCGACTTTATACCCAAATATAAGATTACGTAATTCTTCTAAATGCTTTGCCGTTATGCCGTTAAAGGGGTTTGTAGGCTTCAGTAAGATAAAGAGGGTTAATTAACTTAAATATGTTAAACTAATGATTTGAGGCATTTCGATATCGATTGCTAAATGTGTATATACAAGAAAATCGACTTTATACCTAAATATAAGATTACGGAATTCTTCTAAATGCACTGCCGTTATGCAGTTATGGCTTTATGTTAACTTCTATTCCTTAAAGAAGGTTTATTAACTTAAATATGTTAAACTAATGATTTGAAGCACTTCGATATCGATTGCTAAATGCTATATACAAGAAAATCGACTTTATACCTAAATATAAGATTACGGAATTATTCTAAATGCACTGCCGTTATGCCGCCATGGATTTATGCCAAATTCAGTTGGTCAAAGAAGGTTTATTAACTTAAATATGTTAAACTAATGATTTGAGGCATTTCGATATCGATTGCTAAATGAGTATATACAACAAAATCGACTTTATACCTAAAGATAAGCTTACGGAATTCTTCTAAATGCACTTCCGTTATTCCGTTATGGCTTTATGTAAACTTCAGTAAGATAAAGAAGGTTAATTAACTTAAATATGTTAAACTAATGATTTGGGGCATTTCGATATCGATTGCTAAATGTGTATATACAAGAAAATCGACTTTATACCTAAATATAAGATTACGGAATTCTTCTAAATGCACTGCCGTTATGTAGTAATGGCTTTATGTTAACCTCAGTGCGTTAAAGTAGGGTTTTTAACTAAAATTTTTTAAACTAATGATTTGACGCATTTCGATATCGATTGCTAAATGAGTATATACAAGAAAATCGACTTTATACCCAAATATAAGATTACGTAATTCTTCTAAATGCTTTGCCGTTATGCCGTTAAGGCGTTTGTAGGCTTCAGTAAGATAAAGAGGGTTAATTAACTTAAATATGTTAAACTAATGATTTGAGGCATTTCGATATCGATTGCTAAATGTGTATATACAAGAAAATCGACTTTATACCTAAATATAAGATTACGGAATTCTTCTAAATGCACTGCCGTTATGCAGTTATGGCTTTATGTTAACTTCTATTCCTTAAAGAAGGTTTATTAACTTAAATATGTTAAAGTAATGATTTGAAGATTTTCGAAATCGATTGCTAAATGCATATATACAAGAAAATCTTCTTTATACCTAAATATAAAATTACGGAATTCTTCCACATGTACTGCCGTTATGCCGCCATGGCTTTATATCAACTTCAATATGTTAAAGAAGGTTAATTAACTTAAATATGTTAAACTAATGATTTGAAGCACTTCGATATCGATTGCTAAATGCGTATATACAAGAAAATCGACTTTATACCTAAATATAAGATTACGGAATTATTCTAAATGTACTGTCGTTATGCCACCATGGCTTTATGTCAACTTCAGTTCGTTAAAGTATGTTTGTTAACTTAAATATGTTAAACTAATGATTTGAAGCATTTCGATATCGATTTCTAAATGCACATTTACAAGGAAATCGACTTTATTCCTAAATATAAGATTACGGAATTCTTCAAATCACTGTCATTATGGCGCCATGGCTTTATTTCACCTTCAATACGTTAAAGATGGTTAATTAACTTAAATATGTTAAACCAGTTATTTGAAGCATTTCTATATCGATTGCTTAATGCATATATACAAGAAAATCGACTTTATACCTAAATGTAAAATTACGGAATTCTTCCAAATGTACTGTCGTTATGCCACCACGGCTTTATATCAACTTCAATACGTTAAAAAAGGTTAATTAACTTAAATATGTTAAACTAATGATTTGAAACATTTAGATATCGATTGCTAAATGTGTATATACAAAAAAATCGAATTTATACCTAAATATAAGATTACGGATTTTTTCCATGGATTTGCGTTAACTTCAGTGCGTTAAAGTAGGTTTGTTAACTTAAATATGTTAAACGAATGATTTGAAGCATTTCGATATCGATTGCTAAATGAGTATATACAAGAAAATTGACTTTATACCTATGTATATACAAGATAACGTAATTCTTCTAACTGTTTTGCCGTTATGCCGTTAAGGCGTTTGTAGACTTCAGTAAGATAAAGAGGGTTAATTGACTTAAATATGTTAAACTAATGATTTGAGGCATTTCGATATCGATTGCTAAATGTGTATATACAAGAAAATCGACTTTATACCTAAATATATGATAACGGAATTCTTCTACATGCACTGCCGTTATGCCGTTATGGCTTTATGTTAACTTCAGTGCGTTAAAAAAGGTTAATTAACTTAAATATGTTAAACTAATGATTTGAAGCATTTCGATTTCGATTGCTAAATGAGTATATACAAGAAAATCGACTTTATACCTAAATATAAGATTAGGGAATTCTTCTAAATGCACTGCCGTTATGCCGTTATGGCTTTATGTTAACTTCAGAAGATTTATTAACTTAGATATGTTACACCAGTTATTTGAAGCATTTCGATACCGATTGCTTAATGCATATATACAAGAAAATCGACTTTCTACCTAAATATAAGATTACGGAATTCTTCTAAATGCACTGCCGTTATGCAGTTATGGCTTTATGTTAACTTCAATATGTTATAGAAGGATAATTAACTTAAATATGTTAAACTAATGATTTGAAGCATTTCAATATCGATTGCTAAATGTGTACTTACAACAAAATCGACTTTATACCTAAATATAAGATTACGGAATTCTTCCAAATGCACTGCCGTTATTCCGTTATGGCTTTATGTTAACTTCAGTTCGTTTAAGAAGGTTTATTTACTTAAATATGTTAAACCAGTTTTTTGAAGCATTTCGATTGCTTAATGCATATATACAAGACAATCGACTTTATACCTAAATATAAGATCACGGAATTCTTCCAAATGTACCATGGCTTTATATCAACTCCAATAGGTTAAAAAAGGTTAATTAACTTAAATATGTTAAAATAATGATTTGAAGCATTTAGATATCGATATATAAATGTGTATATAAAAGAAAATCGACTTTATACCTAAATATAAGATTACGGAATACTTCCAAATGTACTGTCGTTATGCCGCCATGGCTTTATATCAACTTCAAAATGTTAAAGAAGGTTAATTTAAAAAATGTTAAACTAATGATTTGAAGGGATTTCGATATCGATTGCTAAATGTGTTTTATACAAAAAAAATCGACTTTATACCTAAAGATAAGATTACGGAATTCTTTTTAAATGCACTGCCGTTATGCCGTTATGGCTTTATATTAACCTTCAAAAAAGGTTTATTAACTTAGATATGTCACACAAGTTATTTGAAGCATTTCGAAATCGATTGCTAAATGATATAAACAAGAAAATCGACTTTCACCTAAATATAAGATTACGGAATTCTTCCAAATGTACTGTCGTTATGCCGCCATGGCTTTATATCAACTTCAAAATGTTAAAGAAGGATAATTAACTTAAAAATGTTAAACTAATGATTTGAAGCATTTCAATATCGATTGCTAAATGCGTATTACAACAAAATCGACTTTATACCTAAATATAAGATTACGGAATTATTCCAAATGCACTGCCGTTATGCCGCCATGGATTTATGCCAACTTCAGTTCGTTAAAGAAGGTTTATTAACTTAAATATGCTTTAAAACCCAATTATTTAAGGGATTTTTCGATTGCTAAATGATATATACAAGAAAATCGACTTTATACCTAAATATAAGATCACGGAATTCTTCCAAATGTACCATGGATTTTATAACTCCAATAGGAAAAAAGGGGTTTAAATTTAAATTAAATATGTTAAAATAATGATTTAAAGCATTTAGATATTTGATTGCTAAATGTGTATATAAAAGAAAATCGACTTTATACCTAAATATAAGATAACGGAATACTTCCAAATGCACTGCCGTTATGCCGCCAAGGCTTTATACAACTTCAGTAAGATTTAAAAAAGGGGTTTAAATTTAAATTAAACACGTTAAACTAATGATTTGAGGCATTTCGATATCGATTGCTAAATGTGTTTTATACAACAAAATCGACTTTATACATAAAGATAAGCTTACGGAATTTTTCCAAATGCACTGCCGTTATACCGTTATGGCTTTATATTAACTTCAGTTTAATTAAAGAAGGTTTATTAACTTAAATATGTCAAACAAGTTATTTGAAGCATTTCGATATCGATTGCTAAATGATATATACAAGAAAATCGACTTTACACCTAAACATAAGAGTTTCGGAATTCTTCAAAATGTACTGTCGTTATGCCGCCATGGCTTTATATCAACTTCAAAATGTTAAAGAGGGTTAATTAACTTAAAAATGTTAAACTAATGATTTGAAGCATTTCGATATCGATTGCTAAATGCGTATATACAAGAAAATCGACTTTATACCTAATTGTAAGATTACGGAATTATTATAAATGCACTGCCGTTATGCCGCCATGGATTTATGCCAACTTCAGTTCGTTAAAGAAGGTTTATTAACTTTAATATGCTAAACTAATATTTAAGGCATTTCTATATCGATTGCTAAATGAGTATATACAAGAAAATCGACTTTATACCTAAATATAAGATTACGTAATTCTTCTAAATGCTTTGCCGTTATACCGTTAAGATGTTTGTAGACTTCAGTAAGAGAAAGAGGGTTAATTATCTTAAATATGTTAAAATAATGATTTAAAGCATTTCGATTTCGATTGCTAATGTGTATATACAAGAAAATCGACTTTATACCTAAATATTGATAACGGAATTCTTCTACATGCACTGCCGTTATGCCGTTAAGGCGTTTGTAGACTTCAGTAAGATAAAGGGGGTTAGTTAACTTAAACACGTTAAACTAATGATTTGAGGCATTTCGATATCGATTGCTAAATGTGTATATACAATAAAATCGACTTTATACATAAATATAAGGTTACGGAATTTTTCCAAATGCACTGCCGTTATACCGTTATGGCTTTATGTTAACTTCTGTAAGTTAAAGGAGGTTTATTAACTTAAATATGTTAAACCAGTTATTTGAAGCATTTCGATATCGATTGCTTAATGCATATATACAAGAAAATCGACTTTATACCTAAACATAAGAGTACGGAATTCTTCCAAATGTACTGTCGTAATGCCACCATGGCTTTATATCAACTTAAATACGTTAAAAAAGGTTAATTAACTTAAATATGTTAAACTAATGATTTGAAGCATTTAGATATCGATTGCTAAATGTGTATATAGAACAAAATCGACTTTATACCTAAATATAAGATTACGGAATTCTTCTAAATGCTTTGCCGTTATGCCATTAAGGCGTTTGTAGACTTCAGTGAGATAAAGAGGGTTAATTAACTTTAATATGTTAAACTAATGATTTGAGGCATTTCGATATCGATTGTAAAATGAGTATATACAAGAAAATCGACTTTATACCTAAATACAAGTTTACGGAATTCTTCTAAATGCACTGCCGTTATGCAGTTATGGCTTTATGTTAACTTCAGTTCGTTTAAGAAGGTTTATTAACTTAGATATGTTTCACTAGTTATTTGAGGCATTTCGAAATCGGTTGCTTAATGCATATATACAAGAAAATCGACTTTATACCTAAACACAAGTTTACGGAATTCTTCTAAATGCACTGCCGTTATGCCGTTATGGCTTTATGTTAACTTCAGTTCGTTTAAGAAGGTTTATTAACTTAGATATGTTTCACTAGTTATTTGAAGCATTTCGAAATCGGTTGCTTAATGCATATACACAAGAAAATCGATTTTATACCTAAATATAAGATTACGGAATGCTTCTAAATGCACTGCCGTTATGCCGTTATGGCTTTATGTTAACTTCAGTTCGTTTAAGAAGGTTTATTAACTAAGATATGTTACACTAGTTATTTGAAGCATTTCGAAATCGATTGCTTAATGCTAAATGTGTATATACAACAAAATCGACTTTATACCTAAATATAAGATTACGGAATTCTTCTAAATGCTTTGCCGTTATGCCGTTAAGGCGTTTGTAGACTTCAGTAAGATAAAGGGGGTTAATCAACTTAAATATGTTAAACTAATGATTTGAAGCATTTAGATATCGATTGCTAAATGCATATAAACAACAAAATCGACTTTATACCTAAATATAAGATTACGGAATTCTTCTAAATGCTTTGCCGTTATGCCATTAAGGCGTTTGTAGACTTCAGTAAGATAAAGAGGGTTAATTAACTTAAATATGTTAAACTAATGATTTGAGGCATTTCGATTTCGATTGCTA
>JAPZAG010000690.1:0-14793 GCA_027475135.1 Bactrocera correcta
GTGCACGCTTATCTCGAGAGGTTTGTGCTTGTTTGTTAGCAGCAGTAGCTCAGTTTTCTCCGTAGCGAGCTGGAGGCTGTGTGTGTCGAACAATGCTTGCGTCCGTATCATGACCTGGTTCAGCTTTCTTCGCGCTTCTTCTGTATCCCTTGCTGTGATTACTGCTGCAATGTCGTCCGCATAGCCAATTAGATAAGATTCATCTGGCATTTCTAGTTTTTATATCTCCTCATAACTAATATTCCACAGGTCTGGGCCTAGAATGGATCCTTGTGCTGTCCCTGACGTGACTGCTATCTGTCGTGATCCCTCTTTAGTTTCGAACAGCAGTTTCCTGTTGCTAAGGTAGCTCCGCACCACAGCCCTGAAGTAGTCGGGTACCTTGAAGCATTTCTCGAGGGCGTCGATCATATCTACCCATCTGGCGCTGTTGAAGGCATTTCGGACATCTAGAAACGCCAGCAACACTATTCTTTTCTATTTATGCCATCTACGCTGTGCGGCTTCTACGCTTTCTATGACGCATTTTATAGCTCCTATGGTTGATTTGCCGGGTCTAAAGGCGCATTCGATGGAACGAATCACGAATTGTGGAGATAAATGACGACATTGACCTAGTTCAGCGAATTAATAGACAGTGGCTACGCTGGCTAGGTCATGTTGTTCAAATAGACGAAAACACTCCAGCTCTGAATGTATTCGACGCTGTCGCCGCCGGGGGAAGTAGAGGAAGACCTCCACTCCGTTCGAAGGACCAGGTGGAGAAGGACCTGGCTACGCTTGGAATATTCAATTGGCGCCACGTAGCGAAAAGAAGAAACGACTGGCGCGCTGTTGTTAACTCGTGTAAATTTGCTTTGGTGATAAGTGACATTACTTCAACACTCTAATTCAAATATATATAGGAGTGAAAGTTTACACCAATATGATGTGCCTAAATAACAGAAGGCATAAAACAACCGAACAAAAACAAAAAAATCAATAAAATATACACATATACATATATATACACGTAAATACAAAAAATTATAAAATTTAACACACAAGTAAACAAACTTGACTCATTTGAGAGCGAGACAGGGATCACAACTTTTTGTATAACTTAAACCAATATATCGTCACCTAAAATGCAAAACAACGTATCATCAAAAAATTCAAGTTGAGTATCTTTTTGATTACGATTCACTACTCCAAGTTAAATTCATAATATGACATTTGTAAACCAGTTTTAACCAAAATTAGATTTTTTTCACTCTTGCATATTTTCGAAAATGTTGTTACGTTATTTTGCATTTTAGGTAACGATATAAAGAAAAGCATATCACCCAAAGGCATTTATAAAATAATAGTTTTTAAACCATAAAACATATAAAATATATTTAAAAAAAACCACTTTGTTATATATCATATATATTTCTTCTCAATATTCATTTCGATTTTTACGATTAAAACGAATTTATATTGCAATTTAATTTATTATAAAAGATAATTTAAGCTATTTAAGCTATTTTTACTGCACAGTGGGTGTGTATCTATTGTCCACTTCTTTCGCTTTTCGTAGCGCCTACGAATAAATTTACCGTTAGTTTTGAAAGATATTTTAAGAAATAGCTTTGATACAAACAGTGGAAACATTTCAACATTGTTCTTTTTTTTTTTTTTTTTTTGGCTAATGAAATCCACCAGTGAGCGTTCGACTGATTTTGTGTAAACTTCACTTTAAACCCAAATGTGACATTTGATTTTGTGCACCCTTCACATAAACCATCCACTGAATAGTTTCAACAAAACCTAAATATTTGGTTTGATTAGGTGAGTCCGTTCTTAAGTTATAAAATTACAACGAAAAATGGCATTACTTTATACATATATTAATGCATATACATCTATGCATATGTACATATATTGAATTCATTTGTTACAAAAAATGTGATAACTGAAAATCGTTCAACCAATTTTGCGCAAATTTCACATTATCCATCCGCTAAATAGTCGGTTTGGATAGGTGAGCCAGTTCGTAAATTATAAAATTACAACGAAAAATGGCATTCATTTTTATATGTTTATAGATAGTATATATGTGTATTGTATTAATTATACCCTGATCAGGGTATATTAAGTATGCCACAAAGTTTGTAACACCCAGACGGAAGCGTCGGAGACCGTGTAAAGTTTATATTTAAATGATCAGTATTTTGAGCCAGAGAACATAAAACATAAAGAAGGTGCAGGTTCGATCTCAAACATTTTATAAAATTGTGATACGGAATTTCACCTCACAACCACAGAATTCACGATGTGAAATGTTAATTTTTTTAAAGCAGTTCTCTCACATACTCCACCAGTGAGTATGAAGAGAAATAATATAAGTATGTACGGCATATGATGCCATAGCATGTATGGGCAATCAGGGAATATTAAAGAAAATACGAAATATGAAAATATGAAAAATTGATATTCCATTTTTAACAGCTAAAAATGTGTACAAATACAGCTCTCTCACATACTCAAGAATATGAAGAGACATCAATATATATACATATGTATGTATGTATGCTCCTTATGTTACTCTTAGCCACAGCATTGTGATATTTTCATGCTTCAATTTTTGCTTTCAAATTGGGGATCGCAATGTATGCAAATATGTAAGTATGTACATATGCTTTTGTGTTTTGCCGTCGGCATTTCCATATTGGCATGTAAAAATAATTATGATATGAGGTATGAATGCATGCGTAATAACATTTATAGTCAATTTGGACTTGCATATTTAATAATTTTATTTGATTTTTACATAATAATGTATACTATAAATATTTTTTGTATTATATTTCTTACTAATAGAAGTTAAATTTATCACAAAAATATATACATATGTATGTATGTAAATATTCTATCATATTAATCTTATGTATCTGCACATGATCATATGAATGCATGTATACGCATGTGCGCGTTCAGAAATTCAAATCATGGTTTTATCACTTATCAATATATTACATGTGCGCGCATTGATCTGCATGTTCATACATTCATATATGTATACTTATATGTACATATATTTGTATACATTGCCGAACAAATAATGCACAAGCATACAAACATATGCGTACACATGTGAATATGTCACCAACAAAAAATTGAAGCATTGTTCACAAAAACAACAACTGCTCAAATAGCATAAGCATGCAAGTCAATATGGCAGCCGAATTGGCGAAGCCCAAATGTAGTAAATTTTACAACAAAAACGATTTCATTCATAAACGCAGGCGCATATGCCAAAAGCGACCTCGCTTCATTCATACAAACAGACGCCGTAACATCTCCCCGAGCATGCCTTTGCCTACAAGTGTCTTTTCGCGACGATGGCAAAAGCTAAAAATCATAAACTGAACAACTTTCTGATGTTTCTTCACAGAAAAAAGTGAGAAAACTGGCAATATAGCTCTTGTCGATTTACAATATTTGTCAATTCTAAAATGGGTATTTTTCCGTGGCTTGCAAAAATCTGCGTCGATATGTATGCAAGCTTATACACATGCATACATATTTACGCTAGTTTGATGGCAAAGCTGCTACAGGGGCAAGGGAAGCGGTGACAATTGGCGGCCATTCGTTTATTTTTTTCGGCACAGCCTGGATTTTCTATCATCACACAATTGCTGAACACAATGAGCGCGACAGACTGCAAACAACAGCTGTCAAATATTAGAATACACACGTTTTTAGGGACACAGTTATTGAGGCAGCTGTACAACTACATAACTGTGTCCATAAGAACGTGTGGATTTTAATATTTGACAGAACAGTCTGTCGCGCTCAATGTGTTCAGCACTTGACTCTTCGACAAAACGCTAGTTTCGGTCAATCGTTGATCGTGACAACGGAGATGCGAAAGATGCGTGCGACACTTGTTATGATGAATGTATGTACATATGTATGTGGCTCGCATTTGCTTTCGTAAACATACAGACAAATGTGCCAAGGAAATAATATATGTATGTACATATATGTATGCCATAGAAATTCTATTGGTGCAAATATTGAAATGTTAACGAAATAATGCGAATATGCGTATTTCTTGAAGGTCATCAATTTTCTTTGAAGAAATGAAAAGAATGAACATATCTTCATTTTATAATAGTCGAAATTAATATAATATAATAGTCAAAATTAATGTAATTTTTGATATAATAATTTATTTAAAATTATTTTTTATTCAATTTTATAATATACAATTTTTACCATTTTTCGAAAAACAATGGTTCATATATTATATTATAAAATAATCGCGCATATGTGACAATGGTTCATATGTATAATACAAAATAAGCATGCATACATATGTGACTCAGAGAATGCTTTTTACATTCTCTGTGGGACTTTGTACATATATTTTTCTACAAAGCATTTCTCTTTATTCATTCTCGCATGAATTCAGTCGTTTTACATATGTTTCTGCCTTTGAAAGTGCTCATTTCTGCTAAATAGCAGCGAGAATGGTGAAATTCCGTGTCACAATCTTATAAGTTCTGTTAGCCGTCCAATCGAACATCATACAGATTTCGATTTGCACCTTCTCTATGTTTTATGTTCTCTGGCTGAACACAATGGTTGCGACACAACATGGCAGCACGACAGTGAACTGAAAATGGCGTTGTTTTCTAAAAATTGCACAGGTGGTCCAACATTCAGAATTTTCTGATGTTATGCAAAAATTGCATAAAGAAACCACGCTACCTGCAAACTTGCAAACACTCAACCCGTTTTTGCATGAGTACTCGGATATGTCGCTGTCATTCAAATTGATCCGACTAGGAGGTCACAAAAAGCTTCGATGTTTGAGATGCCCTAAAAGTCCTTTAATAATGGATGATGGAGTCATGTCTAGAAGTTCACCCAAGTGAGGAAAGTCCTCTGATCGCCATTCACTTGGGAGTGGCCAGAAACGATTATTTTACATATGGCTCAAGCAGCTCACGACTTCCGGTCTTTGACCAAGTATCCTCTGGGTAGCCTAAAAACATTCGTTTGAAGGTGAGCTAAAGTGAGAAGGTGAAACTTCCCCTCCACAGGGTTGCGCCCTGGGCTTGGAACCCGCCACGTAAACATCGCACCCAATAAAAAGGAACAACAAGCCTCGGATAAGTGACCCCCCTTTTGATTACGACCATGGCAAACGGACTATGATTTGAGGGCATGCACCTGGATGTCCGTCCGTTAATTGAGAAGGTGCCGCTGCCCAGCTTGTTGATGTGAAGGCTGACATCACCCCCGTCCAGCGAAGGTCTTCAACATATCGCTGATCTGTGCCTATGCTTCGACGGGAGAGAAGGACGATGTGACCAAAGATGCCTTCTATGAGCGCTTGGAGCACACCTATGAGAGTTTCCTCCGCCACGATATCAAAATCGTGCTTGGCGACTTTAACGCCAGGGTGGCCAAAGAACGGTCGGTAATTTCAGCCTTTACGATGAAACATCCTCAAATGGATCGGGGCTGATCGACTACGCCGGGGACCGAAATATGGTTATCTGTAGTACTGGATTCCAGCATAAGAATATCCACTTGGCTGTCTTCGAATCGAAAAACCACCAATCAGATCGATCATGTTGTGATAGACGGAAGAACACAAACAAGGTTCGACATCGAGAAGCTGCAATCACAACAGATAGCCGAACGATTTTCTAATCGACTTGCACTCCTGCTCTTTGACACAACACAACACGTGCCGGATGGGATAGATACCGAGAGTTGAAGAGGGAAGGGAAACACTGCAAATGCGAAAAGAAAGAGGCCGAAGTGTGTGAGTATGAAAATCTTGATAAGCTGGCAGACAGGGGTAATGCTCGAAAATTATATGAAAAGATGCGGCGGCTAACTGAAGGTTTCAAGACCGGAGCATACACTTGTGGAATCCCCAAAGGTGATCTAGTGGTCGATGCCCAGAGCATACTTAAATTATGGAGGGAACACTTCTCCAGCCTGCTGAATGGCACTGAACGCACAACGCCAGTAGAAGGCGAACCCCAATATATGACGATGGAGCAGACGTTCCATTGCCCGACCATGAAGAGGTTCGAATAGCAATTGCCGGCCTGAAGAACAACAACGCGGGTGGGGCCGACGGATTGTCGGCCGAGCTATTCAAACACGGCTGCGAAGAACTAATAAAGAGCATGCATCAGCTTCTTTGTAAAATATGGTCGGACGAAAGCATGCCCAACGATTGGAATTTAAGTGTGCTATGCCCAATCCATAAAAAAAGAGACCCCACAATCTGCGCCAATTACCGTTGGATTAGCCTCCTCAACATCGCATATAAGGTTCTATCGAGCGTATTGTGTGAAAGATTAAAGCCCATCGTCAACAAACTGATTGGGCCTTATCAGTGTGGCTTTAGACCTGGCAAATCAACAACAGACCAAATGTTCACCAAGCGCAAATTTTGAAAAAGACCCGTGAAAGGAGAACCGACACACACACCTCTTCGTCGATTTCAAAGCTGCTTTCGACAGCACGAAAAGAAGATGCCTTTATGCTGCAATATCTGAATTCGGTATCCCCGCAAAACTAATACGACTGTGTAAACTGACGTTGAGCAACACCAAAAGCTCCGTCAGGATTTTCGAATTTTCAGACAAGGTGTTTGTTTCGCTCTCCAACATAACGCTGATTAAATTGTCAGCGTTTATTGGCCCGACCACGTCTTCTGCGGCGGTGCGTTCTCCACGCCAGCGCTCACATTCGAAGAATGTGTGTTCAGCGTCGTCTTCTGTCGCGTCGTTGTATGTTGTATAGGCATGATGGCTCTTCGACTTTTCCCATTCTGTAGAGATACTTTTTAAGTATCCGGGGCCGAATAACAGCTGGGTTGTTTAAAAGTCTACCTCTCCGAATTTGCGACTTGTCCATAAACCTAGATCTTTTATCAGCCGGGCCGTCCATCTGCCGCGACTTTCATTCTCCCATCCTTGTTGCCATGATGCTATCGTATCTTTCCTTATTTGTTGTATTCCGCTCTTGTTATTGCCGGGTGATTTCTTTAGCTCTCACAGCTTTTTCCTTTTACATGCTAGTAGGTCGATTGGAACATTGCCGCTTATAACTAATATTGCGTCGTCTGATACTGTTCTGTAGGCTGATGCAACTCTGAGGGCTGCGGTGCGGTACACTCTCGAAACTGCCTTACGCCGGTTTTCCTTTTTAAGCGCGTCTATCCAGATTTCGGCTCCGTATTATAGGACGCTGATTGTCGTCAATATTAGAAGCTTTTTCCTTTTTTTGCTGGGGCCTCCTATGTTAGCCATTAATCGGCTCCGTTGAGATGTGATCTTCGCTGCTTTACCTGGGGCGTGCTAGATTTGTGCCCAAAAGGTTAGTCTGGGGTCCAGTCTTACGCCTATGTAGTTAACTGCTTTTGTTGTTCTAAGAATTTCGTGTGCACGCTTATCTCGAGAGGTTTGTGCTTGTTTGTTAGCAGCAGTAGCTCAGTTTTCTCCGTAGCGAGCTGGAGGCTGTGTGTGTCGAACAATGCTTGCGTCCGTATCATGACCTGGTTCAGCTTTCTTCGCGCTTCTTCTGTATCCCTTGCTGTGATTACTGCTGCAATGTCGTCCGCATAGCCAATTAGATAAGATTCATCTGGCATTTCTAGTTTTTATATCTCCTCATAACTAATATTCCACAGGTCTGGGCCTAGAATGGATCCTTGTGCTGTCCCTGACGTGACTGCTATCTGTCGTGATCCCTCTTTAGTTTCGAACAGCAGTTTCCTGTTGCTAAGGTAGCTCCGCACCACAGCCCTGAAGTAGTCGGGTACCTTGAAGCATTTCTCGAGGGCGTCGATCATATCTACCCATCTGGCGCTGTTGAAGGCATTTCGGACATCTAGAAACGCCAGCAACACTATTCTTTTCTATTTATGCCATCTACGCTGTGCGGCTTCTACGCTTTCTATGACGCATTTTATAGCTCCTATGGTTGATTTGCCGGGTCTAAAGGCGTGTTGTCCTTTGCGCATTTGCCACTGCGAATATCGCATTCGATGGAACGAATCACGAATTGTGGAGATAAATGACGACATTGACCTAGTTCAGCGAATTAATAGACAGTGGCTACGCTGGCTAGGTCATGTTGTTCAAATAGACGAAAACACTCCAGCTCTGAAAGTATTCGACGCTGTCGCCGCCGGGGGAAGTAGAGGAAGACCTCCACTCCGTTCGAAGGACCAGGTGGAGAAGGACCTGGCTACGCTTGGAATATTCAATTGGCGCCACGTAGCGAAAAGAAGAAACGACTGGCGCGCTGTTGTTAACTCGTGTAAATTTGCTTTGGTGATAAGTGACATTACTTCAACACTCTAATTCAAATATATATAGGAGTGAAAGTTTACACCAATATGATGTGCCTAAATAACAGAAGGCATAAAACAACCGAACAAAAACAAAAAAATCAATAAAATATACACATATACATATATATACACGTAAATACAAAAAATTATAAAATTTAACACACAAGTAAACAAACTTGACTCATTTGAGAGCGAGACAGGGATCACAACTTTTTGTATAACTTAAACCAATATATCGTCACCTAAAATGCAAAACAACGTATCATCAAAAAATTCAAGTTGAGTATCTTTTTGATTACGATTCACTACTCCAAGTTAAATTCATAATATGACATTTGTAAACCAGTTTTAACCAAAATTAGATTTTTTTCACTCTTGCATATTTTCGAAAATGTTGTTACGTTATTTTGCATTTTAGGTAACGATATAAAGAAAAGCATATCACCCAAAGGCATTTATAAAATAATAGTTTTTAAACCATAAAACATATAAAATATATTTAAAAAAAACCACTTTGTTATATATCATATATATTTCTTCTCAATATTCATTTCGATTTTTACGATTAAAACGAATTTATATTGCAATTTAATTTATTATAAAAGATAATTTAAGCTATTTAAGCTATTTTTACTGCACAGTGGGTGTGTATCTATTGTCCACTTCTTTCGCTTTTCGTAGCGCCTACGAATAAATTTACCGTTAGTTTTGCAAATATTTTAAGAAATAGCTTTGATACAAACAGTGGTAAATTTCAACATTGTTCTTTTTTTTTTTTTTTTGGCTAATGAAATCCACCAGTGAGCGTTCGACTGATTTTGTGTAAACTTCACATTAACCATGTGACATTTGATTTTGTGCACCCTTCACATAAACCATCCACTGAATAGTTTCAACAAAACCTAAATATTTGGTTTGATTAGGTGAGTCCGTTCTTAAGTTATAAAATTACAACGAAAAATGGCATTACTTTATACATATATTAATGCATATACATCTATGCATATGTACATATATTGAATTCATTTGTTACAAAAAATGTGATAACTGAAAATCGTTCAACCAATTTTGCGCAAATTTCACATTATCCATCCGCTAAATAGTCGGTTTGGATAGGTGAGCCAGTTCGTAAATTATAAAATTACAACGAAAAATGGCATTCATTTTTATATGTTTATAGATAGTATATATGTGTATTGTATTAATTATACCCTGATCAGGGTATATTAAGTATGCCACAAAGTTTGTAACACCCAGACGGAAGCGTCGGAGACCGTGTAAAGTTTATATTTAAATGATCAGTATTTTGAGCCAGAGAACATAAAACATAAAGAAGGTGCAGGTTCGATCTCAAACATTTTATAAAATTGTGATACGGAATTTCACCTCACAACCACAGAATTCACGATGTGAAATGTTAATATTTTTAACAGTTCTCTCACATACTCCACCAGTGAGTATGAAGAGAAATAATATAAGTATGTACGGCATATGATGCCATAGCATGTATGGGCAATCAGGGAATATTAAAGAAAATACGAAATATGAAAATATGAAAAATTGATATTCCATTGTTAACAGCTAAAAATGTGTACAAATACAGCTCTCTCACATACTCAAGAATATGAAGAGACATCAATATATATACATATGTATGTATGTATGCTCCTTATGTTACTCTTAGCCACAGCATTGTGATATTTTCATGCTTCAATTTTTGCTTTCAAATTGGGGATCGCAATGTATGCAAATATGTAAGTATGTACATATGCTTTTGTGTTTTGCCGTCGGCATTTCCATATTGGCATGTAAAAATAATTATGATATGAGGTATGAATGCATGCATAATAACATTTATAGTCAATTTGGACTTGCATATTTAATAATTTTATTTGATTTTTACATAATAATGTATACTATAAATATTTTTTGTATTATATTTCTTACTAATAGAAGTTAAATTTATCACAAAAATATATACATATGTATGTATGTAAATATTCTATCATATTAATCTTATGTATCTGCACATGATCATATGAATGCATGTATACGCATGTGCGCGTTCAGAAATTCAAATCATGGTTTTATCACTTATCAATATATTACATGTGCGCGCATTGATCTGCATGTTCATACATTCATATATGTATACTTATATGTACATATATTTGTATACATTGCCGAACAAATAATGCACAAGCATACAAACATATGCGTACACATGTGAATATGTCACCAACAAAAAATTGAAGCATTGTTCACAAAAACAACAACTGCTCAAATAGCATAAGCATGCAAGTCAATATGGCAGCCGAATTGGCGAAGCCCAAATGTAGTAAATTTTACAACAAAAACGATTTCATTCATAAACGCAGGCGCATATGCCAAAAGCGACCTCGCTTCATTCATACAAACAGACGCCGTAACATCTCCCCGAGCATGCCTTTGCCTACAAGTGTCTTTTCGCGACGATGGCAAAAGCTAAAAATCATAAACTGAACAACTTTCTGATGTTTCTTCACAGAAAAAAGTGAGAAAACTGGCAATATAGCTCTTGTCGATTTACAATATTTGTCAATTCTAAAATGGGTATTTTTCCGTGGCTTGCAAAAATCTGCGTCGATATGTATGCAAGCTTATACACATGCATACATATTTACGCTAGTTTGATGGCAAAGCTGCTACAGGGGCAAGGGAAGCGGTGACAATTGGCGGCCATTCGTTTATTTTTTTCGGCACAGCCTGGATTTTCTATCATCACACAATTGCTGAACACAATGAGCGCGACAGACTGCAAACAACAGCTGTCAAATATTAGAATACACACGTTTTTAGGGACACAGTTATTGAGAGCAGCTGTACAACTACATAACTGTGTCCATAAGAACGTGTGGATTTTAATATTTGACAGAACAGTCTGTCGCGCTCAATGTGTTCAGCACTTGACTCTTCGACAAAACGCTAGTTTCGAGTCAATCGTTGATCGTGACAACGGAGATGCGAAAGATGCGTGCGACACTTGTTATGATGAATGTATGTACATATGTATGTGGCTCGCATTTGCTTTCGTAAACATACAGACAAATGTGCCAAGGAAATAATATATGTATGTACATATATGTATGCACATAGAAATTACTATTGGTGCAAATATTGAAATGTTAACGAAATAATGCGAATATGCGTATTTCTTGAAGGTCATCAATTTTCTTTGAAGAAATGAAAAGAATGAACATATCTTCATTTTATAATAGTCGAAATTAATATAATATAATAGTCAAAATTAATGTAATTTTTGATATAATAATTTATTTAAAATTATTTTTTATTCAATTTTATAATATACAATTTTTACCATTTTTCGAAAAACAATGGTTCATATATTATATTATAAAATAATCGCGCATATGTGACAATGGTTCATATGTATAATACAAAATAAGCATGCATACATATGTGACTCAGAGAATGCTTTTTACATTCTCTGTGGGACTTTGTACATATATTTTTCTACAAAGCATTTCTCTTTATTCATTCTCGCATGAATTCAGTCGTTTTACATATGTTTCTGCCTTTGAAAGTGCTCATTTCTGCTAAATAGCAGCGAGAATGGTGAAATTCCGTGTCACAATCTTATAAGTTCTGTTAGCCGTCCAATCGAACATCATACAGATTTCGATTTGCACCTTCTCTATGTTTTATGTTCTCTGGCTGAACACAATGGTTGCGACACAACATGGCAGCACGACAGTGAACTGAAAATGGCGTTGTTTTCTAAAAATTGCACAGGTGGTCCAACATTCAGAATTTTCTGATGTTATGCAAAAATTGCATAAAGAAACCACGCTACCTGCAAACTTGCAAACACTCAACCCGTTTTTGCATGAGTACTCGGATATGTCGCTGTCATTCAAATTGATCCGACTAGGAGGTCACAAAAAGCTTCGATGTTTGAGATGCCCTAAAAGTCCTTTAATAATGGATGATGGAGTCATGTCTAGAAGTTCACCCAAGTGAGGAAAGTCCTCTGATCGCCATTCACTTGGGAGTGGCCAGAAACGATTATTTTACATATGGCTCAAGCAGCTCACGACTTCCGGTCTTTGACCAAGTATCCTCTGGGTAGCCTAAAAACATTCGTTTGAAGGTGAGCTAAAGTGAGAAGGTGAAACTTCCCCTCCACAGGGTTGCGCCCTGGGCTTGGAACCCGCCACGTAAACATCGCACCCAATAAAAAGGAACAACAAGCCTCGGATAAGTGACCCCCCTTTTGATTACGACCATGGCAAACGGACTATGATTTGAGGGCATGCACCTGGATGTCCGTCCGTTAATTGAGAAGGTGCCGCTGCCCAGCTTGTTGATGTGAAGGCTGACATCACCCCCGTCCAGCGAAGGTCTTCAACATATCGCTGATCTGTGCCTATGCTTCGACGGGAGAGAAGGACGATGTGACCAAAGATGCCTTCTATGAGCGCTTGGAGCACACCTATGAGAGTTTCCTCCGCCACGATATCAAAATCGTGCTTGGCGACTTTAACGCCAGGGTGGCCAAAGAACGGTCGGTAATTTCAGCCTTTACGATGAAACATCCTCAAATGGATCGGGGCTGATCGACTACGCCGGGGACCGAAATATGGTTATCTGTAGTACTGGATTCCAGCATAAGAATATCCACTTGGCTGTCTTCGAATCGAAAAACCACCAATCAGATCGATCATGTTGTGATAGACGGAAGAACACAAACAAGGTTCGACATCGAGAAGCTGCAATCACAACAGATAGCCGAACGATTTTCTAATCGACTTGCACTCCTGCTCTTTGACACAACACAACACGTGCCGGATGGGATAGATACCGAGAGTTGAAGAGGGAAGGGAAACACTGCAAATGCGAAAAGAAAGAGGCCGAAGTGTGTGAGTATGAAAATCTTGATAAGCTGGCAGACAGGGGTAATGCTCGAAAATTATATGAAAAGATGCGGCGGCTAACTGAAGGTTTCAAGACCGGAGCATACACTTGTGGAATCCCCAAAGGTGATCTAGTGGTCGATGCCCAGAGCATACTTAAATTATGGAGGGAACACTTCTCCAGCCTGCTGAATGGCACTGAACGCACAACGCCAGTAGAAGGCGAACCCCAATATATGACGATGGAGTAGACGTTCCATTGCCCGACCATGAAGAGGTTCGAATAGCAATTGCCGGCCTGAAGAACAACAACGCGGGTGGGGCCGACGGATTGTCGGCCGAGCTATTCAAACACGGCTGCGAAGAACTAATAAAGAGCATGCATCAGCTTCTTTGTAAAATATGGTCGGACGAAAGCATGCCCAACGATTGGAATTTAAGTGTGCTATGCCCAATCCATAAAAAAAGAGACCCCACAATCTGCGCCAATTACCGTTGGATTAGCCTCCTCAACATCGCATATAAGGTTCTATCGAGCGTATTGTGTGAAAGATTAAAGCCCATCGTCAACAAACTGATTGGGCCTTATCAGTGTGGCTTTAGACCTGGCAAATCAACAACAGACCAAATGTTCACCAAGCGCAAATTTTGAAAAAGACCCGTGAAAGGAGAACCGACACACACACCTCTTCGTCGATTTCAAAGCTGCTTTCGACAGCACGAAAAGAAGATGCCTTTATGCTGCAATATCTGAATTCGGTATCCCCGCAAAACTAATACGACTGTGTAAACTGACGTTGAGCAACACCAAAAGCTCCGTCAGGATTTTCGAATTTTCAGACAAGGTGTTTGTTTCGCTCTCCAACATAACGCTGATTAAATTGTCAGCGTTTATTGGCCCGACCACGTCTTCTGCGGCGGTGCGTTCTCCACGCCAGCGCTCACATTCGAAGAATGTGTGTTCAGCGTCGTCTTCTGTCGCGTCGTTGTATGTTGTATAGGCATGATGGCTCTTCGACTTTTCCCATTCTGTAGAGATACTTTTTAAGTATCCGGGGCCGAATAACAGCTGGGTTGTTTAAAAGTCTACCTCTCCGAATTTGCGACTTGTCCATAAACCTAGATCTTTTATCAGCCGGGCCGTCCATCTGCCGCGACTTTCATTCTCCCATCCTTGTTGCCATGATGCTATCGTATCTTTCCTTATTTGTTGTATTCCGCTCTTGTTATTGCCGGGTGATTTCTTTAGCTCTCACAGCTTTTTCCTTTTACATGCTAGTAGGTCGATTGGAACATTGCCGCTTATAACTAATATTGCGTCGTCTGATACTGTTCTGTAGGCTGATGCAACTCTGAGGGCTGCGGTGCGGTACACTCTCGAAACTGCCTTACGCCGGTTTTCCTTTTTAAGCGCGTCTATCCAGATTTCGGCTCCGTATTATAGGACGCTGATTGTCGTCAATATTAGAAGCTTTTTCCTTTTTTTGCTGGGGCCTCCTATGTTAGCCATTAATCGGCTCCGTT
>JAPZAG010000691.1:0-56278 GCA_027475135.1 Bactrocera correcta
ACCTTAGTATAAGATAACGGAGTTCTTCTAAAGAAGCTTTATTAACTTAAGAATGTTAAACTATTGATTTAAAGCATTTCGATATCGATTGCTAAATGAGTATGTACAATAAAATCGACTTTATACCTAAATATAAGATTACGGAACTCTTCCAAATGCACTGCCGTTATACCGTTATGGCTTTATGTAAACTTCAGTAAGATAAAGAAGGTTTATTAACTTAAATATGCTAAACCAGTTATTTGAAGCATTTCGATATCGATAGCAAAATGTGTATATACAAGAAAATCGACTTTATACCTAAATATAAGATTACGGAATTCTTCCAAATGCACTGCCGTTATGGCTTTATATCAACTTCAATACGTTAAAGAAGGTTAATTAACTTAAATATGTTAAACTAACGAGTTGAAGCATTTCGATATCGCTTGCTAAATGTGTATTTACAAGAAAATCGAATTTATACCTAAACATAAGATTACGGAATTCTTCCAAATGTACTGTCGTTATGGCTTTATATCAACTTCAGTACGTTAAAGAAGGTTAATTAACTTAAATATGTTAAACTAATGATTTGAAGCATTTCGATATCGCTTGCTAAATGAGTATATACAAGAAAGTCGAGTTTATACCTAAATATAAGATAACGGAGTTCTTCTAAATGCAGTTCAGTTATACCGTTAAGGCTTTATATAGACTTCAGTGCGTTAAAGAAGGTTAATTAACTTAAATATGTTAAACTAACGAGTTGAAGCATTTCGATATCGCTTGCTAAATGTGTATTTACAAGAAAATCGAATTTATACCTAAACATAAGATTACGGAATTCTTCCAAATGTACTGTCGTTATGGCTTTATATCAACTTCAATACGTTAAAGAAGGTTAATTAACTTAAATATGTTAAACTAATGATTTGAAGCATTTCGATATCGCTTGCTAAATGAGTATATACAAGAAAGTCGAGTTTATACCTAAATATAAGATAACGGAGTTCTTCTAAATGCAGTTCAGTTATACCGTTAAGGCTTTATACTGAAGTCTGCGTTAAAGAAGGTGTATTAACTTAAATATGTTAAACTAATGATTTGAAGCATTTCGATATCGATTGCTAAATGTGTATATACAAGAAAATCGACTTTATACCTAAATATAAGATTAGGGAATTCTTCTAAATGTACTGTCGTTAAGCCGCCATGGCTTTGTATCAACATCAATACGTTAAAGAAGGTTAATTATTTTAAATATGTTAAACTTATGCTTTGAAGCATTTCGATATCGACTGCTAAATGTGTAAATACAAGAAAATCGACTTTATACCTAAATATAAAATTATAACATTACGGAATTCTTCTAAATGCACTGCCATTATACCGCTAAGGCTTTATGTAGACTTCAGTAATCTAAAAAATGTTTATTAACTTAGTATGTTTAACTAATGATTCGAAGCATTTCGATATCGATAGCTAAATGTGTATATACAAGAAAATCGAATTTATACCTAAATATAAGATTATGGAATTCTTCTACATGCACTGCCGTTATGCCGCCATGGCTATGTGCCCACTTCAGATCGTTAAAGAAGGTTTATTAACTTAAATATGTTAAACTTATGAGATGAAGCATTTCAATATCGATTGCTAAATGTGTATATACAACAAAATCGACTTTTTACCTTAATATAAGATTACGGAATTCATCCAAATGCACTGCCGTTATACCGTTATGGCTTTATGTAAACTTCAGTAAGATAAAGAAGGTTAATTAACTTAAATATGTTAAACTAATGATTTGAAGCATTTCGTTATCGATTGCTAAATGTGTATATACAAGAAAACCGACTTTATACCTAAATATAAGACTACGGACTTCTTCTAATTGCACTGCCGTTATGCCGTCATGGCTTTATATCAACTTCAATACGTTAAAGAAGGTTAATTAACTTAAATATGTTAAACTAATGATTTGAAGCATTTCGATATCGCTTGCTAAATGTGTACATACAAGAAAATCAAATTTATACCTAAATATAAGAAAACGGAATTCTTCTAAATGCACTGCCGTTATACCGCTAAGGCTTTATGTAGACTTCAGTAATCTAAAAAATGTTTATTAACTTAGTATGTTTAACTAATGATTCGAAGCATTTCGATATCGATAGCTAAATGTGTATATACAAGAAAATCGACTTTATACCTAAATATAAGATTATGGAATTCTTCTACATGCACTGCCGTTATACCGCCACGGCTATGTGCCCACTTCAGATCGTTAAAGAAGCTTAATTAACGTGAATATGTTAAACTAATGATTTGAAGCATTTCGATATCGATTGCTAAATGTGTATGTACAACAAAATTGACTTTATACCTAAATATAAGAATACGGAAGTCTTCTAAATGCACTGCAGTTATACCGTTAAGGCTTTATGAAGACGTCAGTGCGTTAAAGAAGTTTTACTAACTTAAATATGTTAAACTAATGATTTGAAGCATTTCGATATCGCTTGCTAAATGTGTATATAAAAAAAAATCGAATTTATACCTAAATATAAGATTAGGGAATTCTTCTTAATGCACTGTCGTTATGCCACCCTGGCTTATATCACCTTCATTACGTTAAAGAAGTTTAATTAACTTAAATACGTTAAAATAATGATTTGAAGATTTTCGATATCGATTGCTAAATGTGTAAATATAAGAAAATCGACTAACCTAACCTAAATATAAGATTACGAAATTCTTCTACATGCACTGTCGTTATGCAGCATTGGCTTTATATCACCTTCATTACGTTAAAGAAGGTTAATTATTTTAAATATGTTAAACTAATGGTTTGAAGCATTTCGATATCGATTGCTAAATGTGTAAATAAAAGAAAATCGACTTTATACCTAAAAATAAAACTAAAACTTTACGGAATCCTTCTAAATGCACTGGCGTTATACCGTTAAGGCTTTATGTAAACTTCAGTAAGGTAAAAATCGTTTATTATCTTAATATGTTAAACTAATGATTTGAAGCATTTCGATATCGATAGCTAAATGTGTATATACAAGAAAATCGACTTTATACCTAAATATCAGATTACGGAATTCTTCTGCATGCACTGCCGTTATGCCGCCATGGCTATATGAAAACTTCAGATCGTTAAAGAAGGTTTATTAACTTAATTATGTTAAACTTATGAGATGAAGCATTTCAATATCGATTGCTAAATGTGTATATACAACAAAATCGACTTTATACCTAAATATAAGGCTGCGGACTTCTTCTAATTGCACTGCCGTTATGCCGCCATGGCTTCATATCAACTTCAATACGTTAAAGAAGATTAATTAACTTAAATATGTTAAACTAATGATATGAAGATTTTCGATATCGATTGCTAAATGTGTTAATACAAGAAAGTCGACTTTATACCTAAATATAAGTTTACGGAATTCATCGAAATACACTCCCGTTATGCCGTTATGGCTTTATATCACATTCTTTACGTTAAAGACGCTTTATTAACTTAAATATATTAAAGTAATGATTTGAAGCATTTCGATGTCGATTGCTAAATGAGTATATACAAGAAAGTCGACTTTATATCTAAATACAATATTACGGAATTCATCGAAATACACTCCCGTTACGCCGTTATGGCTTTATATAAATTTCAGTTCGCTAAAGAAGGTTAATTTACTTAAATATACTAAACTAATGATTTGAAGCATTTCGATATCGATTGCTAAATGTGTATATGCAAGAAAATCGACTTTATACATTAATATAAGATAACGGAATTATTCTAAATGCACTGCCGTTATGCCGTTATGGATTTATGTTCAGTTCGTTAAAGAAGGTTTATTAACTTAAATATGTTAAACCAGTTATTTGAAGCATTTCGATATCGATTGCTTAATGCGTATATACAACAAAATCGACCTTATACCTAAATATAGGATTACGGAATTCTTCTAAATGCACTGC
This sequence comes from Bactrocera correcta, assembly GCA_027475135.1. Classification (NCBI taxonomy): domain Eukaryota; kingdom Metazoa; phylum Arthropoda; class Insecta; order Diptera; family Tephritidae; genus Bactrocera; species Bactrocera correcta. The sequence continues at coordinate 3,976 of JAPZAG010000691.1, forward strand.
TGTTATGCCGCCATTGCTTTATGCCAACTTCAGTTCGTTAAAGGAGGTTTATTAACTTAAATATTTTAAACTAATGATTTGAAGCATTTCGATATCGATTGCTCTATGTATATATACAAGAAAATCGACTTTATACCTAAATATAAGATTACGGAATTCTTCTACAAACACTGCCGTTATGCCGCCATGGCTTTATGTTAACTTCAGTGCGTTAAAGAAGCGTTATTAACTTAAATATATTAAACTAATGATTTGAAGCATTTCGATATCGATTGCTAAATGTGTATATACAACAAAATCGACTTTTTACCTTAATATAAGATTACGGAATTCATCCAAATGCACTGCCGTTATACCGTTATGGCTTTATGTAAACTTCAGTAAGATAAAGAGGCTTTTATAACTTAAATATATTAAACTAATGATTTGAAGCATTTCGATATCGATTGCTAAATGAGTATATAACGGGTGATTTTTTAAGAGCTTGATAATTTTTTTAAAAAAAAAAAAACGCATAAAATTTGCAAAATCTCATCGGTTCTTTATTTGAAACGTTAGATTGGTTCATGACATTTACTTTTTGAAGATAATTTCATTTAAATGTTGACCGCGGCTGCGTCTTAGGTGGTCCATTCGGAAAGTCCAATTTTGGGCAACTTTTTCGAGCATTTCGGCCGGAATAGCCCGAATTTCTTCGGAAATGTTGTCTTCCAAAGCTGGAATAGTTGCTGGCTTATTTCTGTAGACTTTAGACTTGACGTAGCCCCACAAAAAATAGTCTAAAGGCTTTAAAATCGCATGATCTTGGTGGCCAACTTACGGGTCCATTTCTTGAGATGAATTGTTGTCCGAAGTTTTCCCTCAAAATGGCCATAGAATCGCGAGCTGTGTGGCATGTAGCGCCATCTTGTTGAAACCACATGTCAACCAAGTTCAGTTCTTCCATTTTTGGCAACAAAAAGTTTGTTAGCATCGAACGATAGCGATCGCCATTCACCGTAACGTTGCGTCCAACAGCATCTTTGAAAAAATACGGTCCAATGATTCCACCAGCGTACAAACCACACCAAACAGTGCATTTTTCGGGATGCATGGGCAGTTCTTGAACGGCTTCTGGTTGCTCTTCACCCCAAATGCGGCAATTTTGCTTATTTACGTAGCCATTCAACCAGAAATGAGCCTCATCGCTCATCGGACACGGACGCGAAACACATTTCGAACCGAACACTGATTTTGGTAATAAAATTCAATGATTTGCAAGCGTTGCTCGTTAGTAAGTCTATTCATGATGAAATGTCAAAGCATACTGAGCATCTTTCTCTTTGACACCATGTCTGACATCCCACGTGATCTGTCAAATACTACTGCATGAAAATCCTAACCTCAAAAAAATCACCCGTTACAAGAAAATCGACTTTACACCCAAATATAAGATTACGAAATTCTTCGAAATGCACTGCCGTTATGCCCTTAAGGGTTTTGTAGACTTCAGTAAGATAAAGAGGGTTAATTAACTTAAATATGTTAAACTAATGATTCGAAGCATTTCGATATGGATTGCCAAATGAGTATATACAAAAAAATCGACTTTATACCTAAATAGAAGATTACGGAATTCTTCTAAATGCACTGCCGTTATGCCGTTAAGGCTTTTGTAGACTTCAGTGCGTTTTAAAAAAGCTTTTTTAACTTAAATATATTAAACTAATGATTTGAAGCATTTCGATATCGATTGCTAAATGCGTATATACAACAAAATCGAATTTAGACCTAAATATAAGATTACGGAATTCTTCTAAATGCACTGTCGTTAGGCCGCCATGGCTTTTTATCACCTTCATTACGTTAAGGAAGGTTAATTATTTTAAATATATTAAACTAATGATTTGAAGAATTTCGATATCGATTGCTAAATGCGTATATACAACAAATTCGGCTTTATATCTAAATATAAGATTACGGAATTCTTCGAAGTACATTGCCGTTATGCCGCCATGGCTTTATATAAATTTCAGTACGTTAAAGAAGGTTTATTAACTTAAATATGTTAAACTTATGAGATGAAGCATTTCGATATCGATTGCTAAATGTGTATGTACAATAAAAACGACTTTATACCTAAATATAAGATTACGGAATTCTGCCACATATACTGTCGTTATGTCGTTATGGCTTTATGTAAGCTTCAGTAAGATAAAGAAGATTAATTAACCTAAATATGCTAAACCAGTTATTTTAAGCTTTTCGATATCGACTGCGACTTTATTCCCAAATATAAGATTACGGAATTCTTCTAAATGCACTGTCGTTATGCCGCCATGGCTTTATATTACCTTCATTACGTTAAAGAAAGGGTTTAAATTTAAATTAAATATGTTAAACTAATGATTTAAAGATTTTCGATATCGATTGCTAAATGTGTAAATACAAGAAAATCGACTATATACCTAAATATAAGATTACGAAATTCTTCTAAATGCACTGTCGTTATGCTGCCATGGCTTTATATCACCTTCATTAGGTTAAAGAAGGTTAATTAACTTAAATATGTTAAACTAATGATTTGAAGCATTTCGATATCGATTGCTAAATGAGTATATACAAGAAAATCGACTTTACACCTAAATATAAGATTACGGAATTCTTCGAAATGCACTGCCGTTATGCCGTTAAGGCTTTTGTAGACTTCAGTAAGATAAAGAGGGTTAATTAACTTAAATATGTTAAACTAATGATTCGAAGCATTTCGATATGGATTGCTAAATGAGTATATACAAAAAAATCGACTTTATACCTAAATAGAGGATTACGGAATTTTTCTACATGCACTGCCGTTATGCCGTTTTAAAGGGTTTTGTAGACTTCAGTAAGATAAAGAGGGTTAATTATCTTAAATATGTTAAACTCATGATTTGAAGCATTTCGATGTCGATTGCTGAATGCGTATATACAACAAAATCGACTTAATACCTAAATATAAGATTACGGAACTCTTCCAAATGCACTGCCGTTATGCCGTTAAGGCTTTTGTAGACTTCAGTAAGAAAAAGAGGATTAATTTACTTAAATATGTTAAACTAATGAGTTGAAGCGTTTCGATATCCATTGCTAAATGTGTATGTACAAGAAAATCGATTTTATACCTAAGTAAAAAAATTACGGAATTCACCCAAATATACTGCCGTTATGCCGTTATGGCTTTATGTAAACTTCAGTAAGATAAAGAAGGTTAATTAACTTAAATATGTTAAACTAATGATTTGAAGCATTTCGTTATCGATTGCTATATGTGTATATACAAGAAAACCGACTTTATACCTAAATATAAGACTACGGACTTCTTCTAATTGTACTGCCGTTATGCCGCCATGGCTTTATATCAACTTCAATACGTTAAAGAAGGTTAATTAACTTAAATGTGTTTTAAAATAATGATTTGAAGCATTTCGATATCGCTTGCTAAATGTGTACATACAAGAAAATCCAATTTATACCTAAAAATAAGATAACGGAATTCTTCTAAATGCACTGCCGTTATGCCGTTAAGGCTTTTTGTAGACTTAAGTAAGACAAAGAGGGTTAATTAACTTGAATACGTTAAACTAATGATTTGAAGCATTTCGATATCGATTGCTAAATATGTAAATACAAGAAAATCGACTTTATACCTAAATATAAGAATACGGAAGTCTTCTAAATGCACTGCAGTTATACCGTTAAGGTTTTATGAAGACGTCAGTGCGCTAAAGAAGGTTTACTCACTTAAATATGTTAAACTAATGATTTGAAGCATTTCGATATCGATTGCTAAATGTGTATATACAAGAAAATCGACTGTATACCTAAATATAAGATAACGGAATTCTTCTACATGCACTGCCGTTATGCCGCCATGGCTTTATGTTAACTTCAGTGCGTTAAAGAAGCCTTATTAACTTAAATATATTAAACTAATGATTTAAAGCATTTCGATATCGATTGCTATATGCGTATATACAACAAAATCGAATTTATACCTAAATATAAGATTACGGAATTCTTCTAATTGCACTGCCGTTAGGCCGCCATGGCTTTATATCACCTTCATTACGTTAAAGAAGATTAATTATTTTAAATATGGGTTTAAAATAATGATTTGAAGAATTTCGATATCGATTGCTAAATGCGTATATACAACAAATTCGGCTTTATATCTAAATATAAGATTACGGAATTCTTCGAAATACACTGCCGTTATGCCTTTATGGCTTTATATAAATTTTTAGTACGTTAAAGAAGGTTTATTAATTTAAATATGTTAAACTTATGAGATGAAGCATTTCGATATCGATTGCTAAATGTGTATGTACAATAAAATCGACTTTATACCTAAATATAAGATTACGGAATTCTGCAACATATACTGCCGTTATGTCGTTATGGCTTTATGTAAACTTCAGTAAGATAAATAAAGTTAATTAACTTACATATGCTAAACTAATGATTTGAAGCATTTTGATATCGATTGCAAAATGTGTATATACAAGAAAATCGTTTTTATACCTAAATATAAGATTACGGAATTCTTCCACATGTACTGTCGTTATGCCGCCATGGCTTTATATCACCTTCAATACGTTAAAGAAGGTAAATTATTTTAAATATGTTAAACTAATGGTTTGAAGCATTTCGATATCGATTGCTAAATTTTGTAAATACAAGAAAATCGACTTTATACCTAAATATACAATTATAACATTACGGAATTCTTCTAAATGCACTGCCGTTATACCGTTAAGGCTTTATGTAGACTTCAGTAAGCTAAAAAATGTTTATTAACTTAATATGTTAAACTAATGATTTGATGCATTTCGATATCGATAGCTAAATGTGTATATACAAGAAAATCAACTTTATACCTAAATATAAGATTACGGAATTCTTCTACATGCACTGCCGTTATGCCGTCATGGCTATATGCAAACTTCAGATCGTTAAAGAAGGTTTAATAACTTCAATATGTTAAACTAATGAGTTGAACCATCTCGATATCGATTGCTAAATGTGTATATACAAGAAAATCGACTATATACCTAAAAATAAGATTACGGAATTCTTCTAAATGCACTGCCGTTATGCCGCCATGGCTTTACGCCAACTTCTGTTCGTTAAAGAAGATTAATTAACTTAAATATGTTAAACTAATGAATTGAAGCATTTCTATATCGATTGCTAAATGTGTATATATAAGAAAATCGACTTTATACATAAATACATATAAGATTACGGAATTTTTATAAATGCACTGCCGTTATGCCGCCAATGTTTTAAGCCAACTTGCGTTCGTTAAAGAAGGTTTATTAACTTAAATATGTTAAACTAATGATTTGAAGCATTTCGATATCGATAGCTATATGTGTATATACAAGAAAATCGACTTTATACCTAAATATAAGATTACGGAATTCTTCTACATGCACTGCCGTTATGCCGTCATGGCTATATGCAAACTTCAAATCGTTAAAGAAGGTTTATTAACTTAAATATGATAAACCAATGAGTTTAACCATCTCAATATCGATTGCTAAATGTGTATATACAAGAAAATCGACTTTATACCTAAATATAAGATTACGGAATTCTTCTAAATGCACTACCGTTATGCCGCCAATGCTTTACGCCAACTTCTGTTCATTAAAGAAGATTAATTAACTTAAATATGTTAAACTAATGATTTGAAGCATTTCGATATCGATTGCTAAATGTGTATATATAAGAAAATCGACTTTATACGTAAATATAAGATTACGGAATTCTTTTAAATGCACTGCCGTTATGCCGCCATGGCTTTACGCCAATTTCTGTTCGTTAAAGAAGATTAATTAACTTAAATATGTTAAACTAATGATTTGAAGCATTTCGATATCGATTGCTAAATGTGTATATACAACAAAATCGACTTTTTACCTTAATATAAGATTACGGAATTCATCCAAATGCACTGCCGTTATACCGTTATGGCTTTATGTAAACTTCAGTAAGATAAAGAAGGTTAGTTAACTTAAATATGTTAAACTAATGATTTGAAGCATTTCGATATCGATTGCTAAATGTGTATATGCAAGAAAATCGACTTTGTACATTAATATAAGATAACGGAATTATTCTAGATGCACTGCCGTTATGGATTTATGTTCAGTTCGTTAAAGAAGGTTTATTAACTTAAATATGTTAAACCAGTTATTTGGAGAATTTCGATATCGATAGCTATATGTGTATATAAAAGAAAATCGAATTTATATCTAAACATAAGATTACGGAATACTTCCAAATGTACTGTCGTTATGCCGCCATGGCTTTATATCACCTTCATTACGTTAAAGAAGTCTCCGTTAAGGCTTTTGTAGACTTCAGTAAGAAAAAGAGGATTAATTTACTTAAATATGTTAAACTAATGAGTTGAAGCATTTCGATATCCATTGCTAAATGTGTATGTACAAGAAAATCGATTTTATACCTAAGTAAAAGATTACGGAATTCACCCAAATATACTGCCGTTATGCCGTTATGGCTTTATGTAAACTTCAGTAAGATAAAGAAGGTTAATTAACTTAAATATGTTAAACTAATGATTTGAAGCATTTCGTTGTCGATTGCTATATGTGTATATACAAGAAAACCGACTTTTTACCTAAATATAAGACTACGGACTTCTTCTAATTGCACTGCCGTTATGCCGCCATGGCTTTATATCAACTTCAATACGTTAAAGAAGGTTAATTAACTTAAATGTGTTAAACTAATGATTTGAAGCATTTCGATATCGCTTGCTAAATGTGTACATACAAGAAAATCCAATTTATACCTAAATATAAGATAACGGAATTCTTCTAAATGCACTGCCGTTATGCCGTTAAGGCTTTATGTAGACTTAAGTAAGACAAAGAGGGTTAATTAACTTGAATACGTAAAACTAATGATTTGAAGCATTTCGATATCGATTGCTAAATATGTAAATAAAAGAAAATCGACTTTATACCTAAATATAAGAATACAGAAGTCTTCTAAATGCACTGCAGTTATACCGTTAAGGTTTTATGAAGACGTCAGTGCGTTAAAGAAGGTTTACTAACTTAAATATGTTAAACTAATGATTTGAAGCATTTCGATATCGATTGCTAAATGTGTATATACAAGAAAATCGACTTTATACCTAAATATAAGATTACGGAATTCTTCTACATGCACTGCCGTTATGCCGCCATGGCTTTGTGTTAACTTTAGTGCGTTAAATAATCTTTATTAACTTAAATATATTAAACTAATGATTTAAAGCATTTCGATATCGATCGCTATATGCGTATATACAACAAAATCGAATTTATACCTAAATATAAGATTACGGAATTCTTCTAAATGCACTGCCGTTAGGCCGCCATGGCTTTATATCACCTTCGTTACGTTAAAGAAGGTTAATTATTTTAAATATGTTAAACTAATGATTTGAAGAATTTCGATATCGATTGCTAAATGCGTATATACAACAAATTCGGCTTTATATCTAAATATAAGATTACGGAATTCTTCGAAATACACTGCCGTTATGCCGTTATGGCTTTATATAAATTTCAGTACGTTAAAGAAGGTTTATTAATTTAAATATGTTAAACTTATGAGATGAAGCATTTCGATATCGATTGCTAAATGTGTATGTACAATAAAATCGACTTTATACCTAAATATAAGATTACGGAATTCTGCAACATATACTGCCGTTATGTCATTATGGCTTTATGTAAACTTCAGTAAGATAAAGAAAGTTAATTAACTTAAATATGCTAAACCAGTTATTTGAAGCATTTTTATATCGATTGCAAAATGTGTATATACAAGAAAATCGACTTTATACCTAAATATAAGATTACGGAATTTTTCCACATGTACTGTCGTTATGCCGCCATGGCTTTATATCACCTTCAATACGTTAAAGAAGGTAAATTATTTTAAATATTTTAAACTAATGGTTTGAATCATTTCGATATCGATTGCTAAATGTGTAAATACAAGAAAATCGACTTTATACCTAAATATAAAATTATAACATTACGGAATTCTTCTAAATGCATTGCCGTTATACCGTTAAGGCTTTATGTAGACTTCAGTAAGCTAAAAAATGTTTATTAACTTAATATGTTAAACTAATGATTTGAAGCATTTCGATATCGATAGCTAAATGTGTATATACAAGAAAATCGACTTTATACCTAAATATAAGAGTACGGAATTTTTCTACATGCACTGCCGTTATGCTGTCATGGCTATATGCAAACTTCAGATCGTTAAAGAAGGTTTAATAACTTCAATATGTTAAACTAATGAGTTGAACCATCTCGATATCGATTGCTAAATGTGTATATACAAGAAAATCGACTATATACCTAAATATAAGATTACGGAATTCTTCTAAATGCACTGCCGTTATGCCGCCATGGCTTTACGCCAACTTCTGTTCGTTAAAGAAGATTAATTAACTTAAATATGTTAAACTAATGAATTGAAGCATTTCTATATCGATTGCTAAATGTGTATATATAAGAAAATCGACTTTATACATAAATATAAGATTACGGAATTTTTATAAATGCACTGCCGTTATGCCGCCAATGTTTTAAGCCAACTTGCGTTCGTTAAAGAAGGTTTATTAACTTAAATATGTTAAACTAATGATTTGAAGCATTTCGATATCGATAGCTATATGTGTATATACATGAAAATCGACTTTATACCTAAATATAAGATTACGGAATTCTTCTACATGCACTGCCGTTATGCCGTCATGGCTGTATGCAAACATCAAATCGTTAAAGAAGGTTTATTAACTTAAATATGTTAAACCAATGAGTTTAACCATCTCGATCTCGATTGCTAAATGTGTATATACAAGAAAATCGACTTTATACCTAAATATAAGATTACGGAATTCTTCTAAATGCACTGCCGTTATGCCGCCAATGCTTTACGCCAACTTCTGTTCGTTAAAGAAGATTAATTAACTTAAATATGTTAAACTAATGATTTGAAGCATTTCGATATCGATTGCTATATCTATATATACAAGAAAATCGACTTTATACCTAAATATAAGATTACGGAATTCTTCTACATGCACTGCCGTTATGCCGTCATGGCTATATGCAAACATCAGTGCGTTAAAGAAGCTTTATTAACTTAAATATATTAAACTAATGATTTGAAGCATTTCGATATCGATTGCTAAATATGTAAATACAAAAAAGTCGACTTTATACCTAAATATAAGATTACGGAATTCATCGAAATGCACTGTCGTTAAGCCGTCATGGCTTTATATTACCTTCATTACGTTAAAGAAGGTTAATTAACTTAAATATGTTAAAATAATGATTTTAAGCTTTTCGATATCGATTGCTATATCTATATATACAAGAAAATCCAATTTATACCTAAATATAAGATAACGGAATTCTTCTAAATGCACTGCCGTTATGCCGTTAAGGCTTTATGTAGACTTAAGTAAGACAAAGAGGGTTTAAATTTAAATTGAATACGTTAAACTAATGATTTGAAGCATTTCGATATCGATTGCTAAATATGTAAATACAAGAAAGTCGACTTTATACCTAAATATAAGATTACGGAATTCATCGAAATGCACTGTCGTTAAGCCGTCATGGCTTTATATTACCTTCATTACGTTAAAGAAGGTTAATTAACTTAAATATGTTAAACTAATGATTTGAAGCTTTTCGATATCGATTGCTAAATGTGTAAATACAAGAAAATCGACTATATACCTAAATATAAGATTACGAAATTCTTCTAAATGCACTGTCGTTATGACGTTAAGGCTTTTGTAGACTTCAGTAAGATAAAGAGGGTTAATTAACTTAAATATGTTAAACTAATGATTCGAAGCATTTCGATATGGATTGCTAAATGAGTATATACAAAAAAATCGACTTTATACCTAAATAGAGGATTACGGAATTCTTCTAAATGCACTGCCGTTATGCCGTTAAGGCTTTTGTAGACTTCAGTGCGTTAAAGAAGCTTTATTAACTTAGTTATATTAAACTAATGATTTGAAGCATTTCGATATCGATTGCTAAATGAGTATATACAACAAAATCGACTTTATACCTAAATATAAGATTACGGAATTCTTCTAAATGCACTGCAGTTATACCGTTAAGGCTTTATGAAGACTTCTGTGCGTTAAAGAAGGTTAATTAACTTAAATATGTTAAAATAATGATTGGAAGCATTTCGATATCGCTTGCTAAATGTGTACATACAAGAAAATCCAATTTATACCTAAATAAAAGATAACGCAATTCTTCTAAAAGCACTGCCGTTATGCTTTAATGGCTGTATATAAATTTCAGTACGTTAAAGAAGGTTAATTTACTCAAATACGTTAATCTAATGATTTGAGCATTTCGATATCGATTGCTAAATGTATATGTACAAGAAAATCGATTTTATACCTAAATAAAAGCTTACGGAATTCACCCAAATATACTGCCGTTATGCCGTTATGGCTTTATGTAAACTTCAGTAAGATAAAGAAGGTTAATTAACCTAAATATGCTAAACCAGTTATTTGAAGCATTTCGATATCGATTGCTAAATGCGTATATACAACAAAATCGAATTTATACCTAAATATAAGATTACGGAATTCTTCTAAATGCACTGTCTTTAGGCCGCCATGGCTTTATATCACCTTCGTTACGTTAAGGAAGGTTAATTATTTTAAATATGTTAAACTTATGATTTGAAGAATTTCGATATCGATTGCTAAATGCGTATATACAACAAATTCGGCTTTATATCTAAATATAAGATTACGGAATTCTTCGAAATACACTGCCGTTATGACGTTATGGCTTTATATAAATTTCATTACGTTAAAGAAGGTTTATTAACTTAAATATGTTAAACTTATGAGATGAAGCATTTCGATATCGATTGCTAAATGTGTATGTACAATAAAATCGACTTTATACCTAAATATAAGATTACGGAATTCTGCCACATATACTGCCGTTATGTCGTTATGGCTTTATGTAAACTTCAGTAAGATAAAGAAGGTTAATTAACCTTAATATGCTAAACCAGTTATTTGAAGATTTTCGATATCGAATGCTAAATGTGTAAATACAAGAAAATCGACTATATACCTAAATATAAGACTACGAAATTCTTCTAAATGCACTGTCGTTATGCTGCCATGGCTTTATATCACCTTCATTACGTTAAAGAAGGTTAATTAACTTAAATATGTTAAACTAATGATTTGAAGCATTTCGATATCGATTGCTAAATAAGTATATACAAGAAAATCGACTTTACACCTAAATATAAGATTACGGAATTCTTCGAAATACACTGCCCTTATGCCGTTAAGGCTTTTGTAGACTTCAGTAAGATAAAGAGGGTTAATTAACTTAAATATGTTAAACTAATGATTCGAAGCATTTCGATATGGATTGCTAAATGAGTATATACAAAAAAATCGACTTTATACCTAAACAGAGGATTACGGAATTCTTCTAAATGCACTGCCGTTATGCCGTTAAGGCTTTTGTAGACTTCAGTAAGATAAAGCGGGTTAATTATCTTAAATATGTTAGACTCATGATTTAAAGCATTTCGATGTCGATTGCTGAATGAGTATATACAACAAAATCGACTTAATACCTAAATAGAAGATTACGGAACTCTTCCAAATGCACTGCCGTTATGCCGTTAAGGCTTTTGTAGACTTCAGTAAGAAAAAGAGGATTAATTTACTTAAATATGTTAAACTAATGATTTGAAGCATTTCGATATCCATTGCTAAATGTGTATGTACAAGAAAATCGATTTTATACCTAAGTAAAAGATTACGGAATTCACCCAAATATACGGCCGCTATGCCGTTATGGCTTTATGTAAACTTTAGTAAGATAAAGAAGGTTAATTAACTTAAATATGTTAAACTAATGATTTGAAGCATTTCGTTATCGATTGCTAAATATGTAAATACAAGAAAATCGACTATATACCTAAATATAAGAATACGGAAGTCTTCTAAATGCACTGCAGTTATACGGTTAAGGTTTTATGAAGACGTCAGTGCGTTAAAGAAGGTTTACTAACTTAAATATGTTAAACTAATGATTTGAAGCATTTCGTTATCGATTGCTATATGTGTATATACAAGAAAACCGACTTTATACCTAAATATAAGACTACGGACTTCTTCTAATTGCACTGCAGTTATACCGTTAAGGTTTTATGAAGACGTCAGTGCGTTAAAGAAGGTTGATTAACTTAAATATGTTAAACCAATGACTTGAAGCATTTCGATATCGCTTGCTAAATGTGTACATACAAGAAAATCAAATTTATACCTAAATATAAAATAACGGAATTCTTCTAAATGAACTGCCGTTATGCCGTTAAGGCTTTGTGTAGACTTAAGTAAGACAAAGAGGGTTAATTAACTTTAATACGTTAAACTAATGATTTGAAGCATTTCGATATCGATTGCTAAATATGTAAATACAAGAAAATCGACTATATACCTAAATATAAGAATACGGAAGTCTTCTAAATGCACTGCAGTTATACCGTTAAGGTTTTTTGAAGACGTCAGTGCGTTAAAGAAGGTTTACTAACTGAAATATGTTAAACTAATGATTTGAAGCATTTCGATATCGATTGCTAAATGTGTATATACAAGAAAATCGACTTTATACCTAAATATAAGATTACGGAATTCTTCTACATGCACTGCCGTTATGCCGCCATGGCTTTATGTTAACTTCAGTGCGTTAAAGAAGCTTTATTAACTTAAATATATTAAACTAATGATTTGAAGCATTTCGATATCGATTGCTAAATGAGTATATACAACAAAATCGACTTTATACCTAAATATAAGATTACGGAATTCTTCTAAATGCACTGCAGTTATACCGTTAAGGCTTTATGAAGACTTCTGTGCGTTAAAGAAGGTTTATTAACGTAAATATGTTAAGCTAATGATTTGAAGCATGTCGATATCGATTGCTAAATGCGTATATACAAGGAAAGCGACTTTATACCTAAATATAAGATAACGTAATTCTTCTAAATGCACTGCCGTTATGCTGTTATGGCTGTACATAAATTTCAGTACGTTAAAGAAAGGGTTTAAATTTTCTCAAATACGTTAAGCTAATGATTTGAGCATTTCGATATCGATTGCTAAATGTATATGTACAAGAAAATCGATTTTATACCTAAATAAAAGCTTACGGAATTCACCCAAATATACTGCCGTTATGCCGTTATGGCTTTACGTAAACTTCAGTAAGATAAAGAAGGTTAATTAACCTAAATATGCTAAACCAGTTATTTGAAGCATTTCGATATCGATTGCTAAATGCGTATATACAACAAAATCGAATTTATACCTAAATATAAGATTACGGAATTCTTCTAAATGCACTGTCGTTAGGCCGCCATGGCTTTATATCACCTTCATTACGTTAAAGAAGGTTAATTATTTTAAATATGTTAAACTTATGATTTGAAGAATTTCGATATCGATTGCTAAATGCGTATATACAACAAATTCGGCTTTATATCTAAATATAAGATTACGGAATTCTTCGAAATACACTGCCGTTATGCCGTTATGGCTTTATATAAATTTCAGTGCGTTAAAGAAGGTTTATTAACTTAAATATGTTAAACTTATGAGATGAAGCATTTCGATATCGATTGCTAAATGTGTATGTACAATAAAATCGACTTTATACCTAAATATAAGATTACGGAATTCTGCCACATATACTGCCGTTATGTCGTTATGGCTTTATGTAAACTTCAGTAAGATAAAAAAAGTTAATTAACTTAAATATGCTAAACAAGTTATTTGAAGAATTTTGATATCGATTGAAAAATGTGTATATACAAGAAAATCGACTTTATACCTAAATATAAGATTACGGAATTCTTCCACATGTACTGTCGTTATGCCGCCATGGATTTATATCACCTTCAATACGTTAAAGAAGGTAAATTATTTTAAATACGTTAAACTAATGGTTTGAAGCATTTCGATATCGATTGCTAAATGTGTAAATACAAGAAAATCGACTTTATACCTAAATATAAAATTATAACATTCTTCTAAATGCACTGCCGTTATACCGTTAAGGCTTTATGTAGACTTCAGTAAGCTAAAAAATGTTTATTAACTTAATATGTTAAACTAATGATTTGAAGCATTTCAATATCGATAGCTAAATGTGTATATACAAGAAAATCGTTTTTATACCTAAATATAAGATTACGGAATTCTTCTACATGCACTGCCGTTATGCCGTCATGGCTATATGCAAACTTCAGATCGTTAAAGAAGGTTTATTAACTTAAATATGTTAAACTTATGAGATGAAGCATTTCGATATCGATTGCTAAATGTGTATGTACAATAAAATCGACTTTATACCTAAATATAAGATTACGGAATTCTGCCACATATACTGCCGTTATGTCGTTATGGCTTTATGTAAACTTCAGTAAGATAAAGAAAGTTAATTAACTTAAATATGCTAAACCAGTTATTTGAAGCATTTTGATATCGATTGAAAAATGTGTATATACAAGAAAATCGACTTTATACCTAGATATAAGATTACGGAATTCTTCTAAATGCACTGCCGTTACGCCGCCATGGCTTTACGCCAACTTCTGTTCGTTAAAGAAGATTAATTAACTTAAATATGTTAAACTAATGATTTGAAGATTTTCGATATCGATTGCTAAATGTGTTAATACAAGAAAGTCGACTTTATACCTAAATATAAGATTACGGAATTCATCGAAATACACTCCTGTTATGCCGTTATGGCTTTATATAAATTTCAGTTCGCTAAAGAAGGTTAATTAACCTAAATATGCTAAACCAGTTATTTGAAGCATTTCGATATCGATTGCTAAATGCGTATATACAACAAAATCGAATTTATACCTAAATCTAAGATTACGGAGTTCTTCTAAATGCACTGTCGTTAGGCCGCCATGGCTTTATATCACCTTCATTACGTTAAAGAAGATTAATTATTTAAATATGTTAAACTAATGATTTGAAGAATTTCGATATCGATTGCTAAATGCGTATATACAACAAATTCGGCTTTATATCTAAATATAAGATTACGGAATTCTTCGAAATACACTGCGTTATGCCGTTATGGCTTTATATAAATTTCAGTACGTTAAAGAAGGTTTATTAACTTAAATATGTTAAACTTATGAGATGAAGCATTTCGATATCGATTGCTAAATGTGTATGTACAATAAAACCGACCTTATACCTAAATATAAGATTACGGAATTCTGCAACATATACTGCCGTTATGTCGTTATGGCTTTATGTTAATTATGTTAACTTCAGTAAGATAAAGAAAGTTAATTAACTTAAATATGCTAAACCAGTTATTTGAAGCATTTTGATATCGATTGCAAAATGTGTATATACAAGAAAATCGACTTTATACCTAAATATAAGATTACGGAATTCTTCCACATGTACTGTCGTTATGCCGCCATGGCCTTATATCACCTTCATACGTTAAAGAAGGTAAATTATTTTAAATATGTTAAACTATGGTATGAAGCATTTCGATATCGATTGCTAAATGTATAAATACAAGAAAATCGACTTTATACCTAAATATAAAATTATAACATTACGGAATTCAACTAAATGCACTGCCGTTATACCGATAAGGCTTTACGCAGACTTCAGTAAGCTAAAAAATGTTTATTAACTTAATATGTTAAACTAATGAATTGAAGCATTTCGATATCGATAGCTAAATGTGTATATACAAGAAAATCGACTTTATACCTAAATATAAGATTACGGAATTCTTTTACATGCACTGCCGTTATGCCGTCATGGCTATATGCAAACTTCAGATCGTTAAAGAAGGTTTAATCACTTAAATATGTTAAACTAATGAGTTGAGCCATCCCGGAATCGATTGCTATATGTGTATAATACAAGAAACTCGACTTTATACCTAAATATAAGATTACGGAATTCTTCTAAATGCACTGCCGTTATGCGCGCCATGGCTTTACGCCAACTTCTGTTCGTTAAAGAAGATTAATTAACTAAATATGTTAAACTAATGATTTGAAGCATTTCGATATCGATTGCTAAATGTGTATATATAAGAAAATCGACTTTATACATAAATATAAGATTACGGAATTTTTATAAATGCACTGCCGTTATGCCGCCAAGGTTTTAAGCCAACTTGCGTTCGTTAAAGAAGGTTTATTAACTTAAATATGTTAAACTAATGATTTGAAGCATTTCGATATCGATAGCTATATGTGTATATGCAAGAAAATCGACTTTATACATTAATATAAGATAACGGAATTATTCTAAATGCACTGCCGTTTTGCCGTTACGTATTTATGTTCAGTTCGTTGAAGAAGGTTTATTAACTTAAATATGTTAAACCAGTTATTTGAAGCATTTCGATATCGATTGCTTAATGCGTATATACAACAAAATCGACTTTATACCTAAATATAGGATTACGGAATTCTTCTAAATGCACTGCTGTTATGCCGCCATTGCTTCATGCCAACTTCAGTTCGTTAAAGAAGGTTTATGAACTTAAATATTTTAAACTAATGATTTGAAGCATTTCGATATCGATTGCTATATGTATATATACAAGAAAATCGACTTTATACCTAAGTATAAGATTACGGAATTCTTCTACATACACTGCCGTTATGCCGCCATGGCTTTATGTTAATTTCAGTGCGTTAAAGAAGCGTTATTAACTTAAATATGTTAAACTAATGATTTGAAGCATTTCGATATCGATTGCTAAATGTGTATATGCAAGAAAATCGACTTTATACATTAATATAAGATAACTGAATTATTCTAAATGCACTGCCGTTATGCCGTTAAGGCTTTTGTAGACTTCAGTGCGTTAAAGAAGCTTTATTAACTTAAATATATTAAACTAATGATTTGAAGCATTTCGATATCGATTGCTAAATGAGTATATACAACAAAATCGACTTTATACCTAAATATAAGATTACGGAACTCTTCTAAATGCACTGCAGTTATACCGTTAAGGCTTTATGAAGACTTCTTTGCGTTAAAGAAGGTTTAATAACGTAAATATGTTAAACTAAGGATTTGAAGCATGTCGATATCGATTGCTAAATGCGTATATACAAGGAAATCGACTTTATACCTAAATATAAGATAACGTAATTCTTCTAAATGCACTGCCGTTATGCTGTTATGGCTGTATATAAATTTCAGTACGTTAAAGAAGGTTAATTTACTCAAATATGTTAAGCTAATGATTTGAGCATTTCGATATCGGTTGCTAAATGTATATGTACAAGAAAATCGATTTTATACCTAAATAAAAGCTTACGGAATTCACCCCAAATATACTGCCGTTATGCCGTTATGGCTTTGTGTAAACTTCAGTAAGATAAAGAAGGTTATTTAACCTAAATATGCTAAACCAGTTATTTGAAGCATTTCGATATCGATTGCTAAATGCGTATATACAACAAAATCGAATTTATACCTAAATATAAGATTACGGAATTCTTCTAAATGCACTGTCGTTAGGCCGCCATGGCTTTATATCACCTTCATTACGTTAAGGAAGGTTAATTATTTTAAATATGTTAAACTAATGATTTGAAGAATTTCGATATCGATTGCTAAATGCGTATATACAACAAATTCGGCTTTATATCTAAATATAAGATTACGGAATTCTTCGAAATACATTGCCGTTATGCCGTTATGGCTTTATATAAATTTCAGTACGTTAAAGAAGGTTTATTAACTTAAATATGTTAAAATTATGAGATGAAGCATTTCGATATCGATTGCTAAATGTGTATGTACAATAAAATCGACTTTATACCTAAATATAAGATTACGGAATTCTGCCACATATACTGCCGTTATGTCATTATGGCTTTATGTAAACTTCAGTAAGATAAAGAAGGTTAATTAACCTAAATATGCTAAACCAGTTATTTGAAGCTTTTCGATATCGATTGCTAAATGCGTATATACAAGAAAATCGACTTAATACCCAAATATAAGATTACGGAATTCTTCTAAATGCACTGTCGTTATGCCGCCATGGCTTTATATTACCTTCATTACGTTAAAGAAGTTTAATTAACTTAAATATGTCAAACTAATGATTTGAAGATTTTCGATATCGATTGCTAAATGTGTAAATACAAGAAAATCGACTATATACCTAAATATAAGATTACGAAATTCTTCTAAATGCACTGTCGTTATGCTGCCATGGCTTTATATCACCTTCATTACGTTAAAGAAGGTTAATTAACTTAAATATGTTAAACTAATGATTTGAAGCATTTCGATATCGATTGCTAAATGAGTATATACAAGAAAATCGACTTTACACCTAAATATAAGATTACGGAATTCTTCGAAATACACTGCCGTTATGCCGTTAAGGCTTTTGTAGACTTCAGTAAGATAAAGAGGGTTAATTAACTTAAATATGTTAAACTAATGATTCGAAGCATTTCGATATGGATTGCTAAATGAGTATATACAAAAAAATCGACTTTATACCTAAATAGAGGATTACGGAATTCTTCTAAATATACTGCCGTTATGCCGTTAAGGCTTTTGTAGACTTCAGTAAGATAAAGAGGGTTAATTATCTTAAATATGTTAAACTCATGATTTGAAGCATTTCGATGTCGATTGCTGAATGCGTATATACAACAAAATCGACTTAATACCTAAATATAATATTACGGAACTCTTCCAAATGCACTGCCGTTATGCCCTTAAGGCTTTTGTAGACTTCAGTAAGAAAAAGAGGATTAATTTACTTAAATATGTTAAACTAATGATTTGAAGCATTTCGATATCCATTGCTAAATGTGTATGTATGTATAAGACTACGGACTTCTTCTAATTGCACTGCCGTTATGCCTCCATGGCTTTATATCAACTTCAATACGTTAAAGAAGGTTAATTAACTTAAATATGTTAAACTAATGATTTGAAGCATTTCGATATCGCTTGCTTAATGTGTACATACAAGAAAATCGACTTTATACCTAAATATAAGAATACGGAAGTCTTCTAAATGCACTGCAGTTATACCGTTAAGGTTTTATGAAGACGTCAGTGCGTTAAAGAAGGTTTACTAACTTAAATATGTTAAACTAATGATTTGAAGCATTTCGATATCGATTGCTAAATGTGTATATACAAGAAAATCGACTTTATACCTAAATATAAGATTACGGAATTCTTCTACATGCACTGCCGTTATGCCGTTGAGGCTTTATGTAGACTTAAGTAAGACAAAGAGGGTTAATTAACTTGAGCACGTTAAACTAATGATTTGAAGCATTTCGATATCGATTGCTAAATATGTAAGAACAAGAAAATCGACTTTATACCTAAATATAAGAATACGGAAGTCTTCTAAATGCACTGCAGTTATACCGTTAAGGTTTTATGAAGACTTCAGTGCGTTAAAGAAGGTTTACTAACTTAAATATGTTAAACTAATGATTTGAAGCATTTCG
The DNA here is from genome assembly GCA_027475135.1 of Bactrocera correcta. NCBI lineage: Eukaryota > Metazoa > Arthropoda > Insecta > Diptera > Tephritidae > Bactrocera > Bactrocera correcta. The sequence goes on from JAPZAG010000691.1 coordinate 23,638, forward strand.
ATATCGATTGCTAAATGTGTATATACAAGAAAATCGACTTTATACCTAAATATAAGATTACGGAATTCTTCTACATGCACTGCCGTTATGCCGCCATGATTTGAAGCATTTCGATATCGATTGCTAAATGAGTATATTCAAAAAAATCGACTTTATACCTAAATATAAGATTAAGGAATTCTTCTAAATGCACTGCAGTTATACCGTTAAGGCTTTATGAAGACTTCTGTGCGTTAAAGAAGGTTTATTAACGCAAATATGTTAAACTAATGATTTGAAGCATGTCGATATCGATTGCTAAATGCGTATATACAAGGAAATCGACTTTATACCTAAATATAAGATAACGTAGTTCTTCTAAATGCACTGCCGTTATGCTGTTGTGGCTTTATATAAATTTCGGTACGTTAAAGAAGGTTAATTTACTCAAATATGTTAAACTAATGATTTGAGCATTTCGATATCGATTGCTAAATGTATATGTACAAGAAAATCGATTTTATACCTAAATAAAAGCTTACGGAATTCACCCAAATATACTGCCGTTATGCCGTTATGGCTTTATGTAAACTTCAGTAAGATAAAGAAGGTTAATTAACCTAAATATGCTAAACCAGTTATTTGAAGCATTTCGATATCGATTGCTAAATGCGTATATACAACAAAATCGAATTTATACCTAAATCTAAGATTACGGAATTCTTCTAAATGCACTGTCGTTAGGCCGCCATGGCTTTATATCACCTTCATTACGTTAAAGAAGATTAATTATTTTAAATATGTTAAACTAATGATTTGAGGAATTTCGATATCGATTGCTAAATGCGTATATACAACAAATTCGGCTTTATATCTAAATATAAGATTACGGAATTCTTCGAAATACACTGCCGTTATGCCGTTATATAAATTTCAGTACGTAAAAGAAGGTTTATTAACTTAAATATGTTAAACTTATGAGATCAAGCATTTCGATATCGATTGCTAAATGTGTATGTACAATAAAACCGACTTTACACCTAAATATAAGATTACGGAATTCTTCTAAATGCACTGCCGTTATGCCGCCATGGCTTTACGCCAACTTCTGTTCGTTAAAGAAGATTAATTAACTTAAATATGTTAAAATAATGATTTGAAGCATTTCGATATCGATTGCTAAATGTGTATATATAAAAAAATCGACTTTATACATAAATATAAGATTACGGAATTTTTATGAATGCACTGCCGTTATGCCGCCAAGGTTTTAAGCCAACTTGCGTTCCTTAAAGAAGGTTTATTAACTTAAATATGTTAAACTAATGATTTGAAGCATTTCGATATCGATTGCTAAATGTGTATATGCAAGAAAATCGACTCTATACATTATATAAGATAACGGAATTATTCTAAATGCACTGCCGTTTTGCCGTTATGTGTTTATGTTCAGTTCGTTAAAGAAGGTTTATTAACTTAAATATGTTAAACCAGTTATTTGAAGCATCTCGATATCGATTGCTTAATGCGTATATACAACAAAATCGACTTTATACCTAAATATAAGATTACGGAATTCTTCTAAATGCACTGCTGTTATGCCGCCATTGCTTTATGCCAACTTCAGTTCGTTAAAGAAGGTTTATGAACTTAAATATTTTAAACTAATGAGTTGAACCATCTCGGAATCGATTGCTATATGTGTATATACAAGAAACTCGACTTTATACCTAAATATAAGATTACGGAATTCTTCTACATACACTGCCGTTATGCCGCCATGGCTTTATGTTAACTTCAGTGCGTTAAAGAAGCGTTATTAACTTAAATATATTAAACTAATGATTTGAAGCATTTCGATATCGATTGCTAAATGTGTATATACAACAAAATCGACTTTTTACCTAAATATAATATTACGGAGTTCATCCAAATGCACTGCCGTTATACCGTTATGGCTTTATGTAAACTTCAGTAAGATAAAGAAGGTTAGTTAACTTAAATATGTTAAACTAATGATTTGAAGCATTTCGATATCGATTGCAAAATGTGTATATGCAAGAAAATCGACTTTATACATTAATATAAGATACGGAATTATTCTAAATGCACTGCCGTTATGCCGTTATGGATTTATGTTCAGTTCGTTAAAGAAGGTTTATTAACTTAAATATGTTAAACCAGTTATTTGAAGCATTTCGATATCGATAGCTATATGTGTATATAAAAGAAAATCGAATTTATATCTAAACATAAGATTACGGAATACTTCCAAAAGTACTGTCGTTATGCCGCCATGGCTTTATATCACCTTCATTACGTTAAAGAAGGCTAATTAACTTAAAGATGTTAAACTAATGATTTACAGCATCTCGATATCGATTGCTAAATGTGTATATACAAGAAAATCGACTTTATACCTAAATATAACCCAACGGAATTCTTCTACATGCACTGCCATTATGCCGCCATGGCTTTATGCACACTTCAGTTCGTTAAAGAAGGTTTATTAACTTAAATATGTTAAACTAATGAGTTGAAGCTTCTCGATATCGATTGCGAAATATATATATACAAGAAAATCGACTTTATACCTAAATATAAGATTACGGAATTCTTCCAAATGCACTGTCGTTATACCGTTATGGCTTTATGTAAACTTTAGTAAGATAAATAAGGTTAATTAAAATTATAAAGAAAATCGAATTTATATCTAAACATAAGATTACGGAATACTTCCAAAAGTACTGTCGTTATGCCGCCATGGCTTTATATCACCTTCATTACGTTAAAGAAGGCTAATTAACTTAAAGATGTGAAACTAATGATTTACAGCATCTCGATATCGATTGCTAAATGTGCATATACAAGAAAATCGACTTTATACCTAAATATAACCTAACGGAATTCTTCTACATGCACTGCCATTATGCCGCCATGGCTTTATGCACACTTCAGTTCGTTAAAGAAGGTTTATTAACTTAAATATGTTAAACTAATGAGTTGAAGCTTCTCGATATCGATTGCGAAATATATATATACAAGAAAATCGACTTTATACCTAAATATAAGATTACGGAATTCTTCCAAATGCACTGTCGTTATACCGTTATGGCTTTATGTAAACTTTAGTAAGATAAATAAGGTTAATTAACTTAAATATGATAAACTAATGATTTGAAGCATTTCGTTATCGATTGCTAAATGTGTATATACAAGAAAATCGACTTTATGCCTAAATATAAGATTACGGAATTCACCGAAATACACTCCCGTTATGCCGTTATGGCTTTATATCACCTTCATTACGTTAAAGAAAGTTAATTAACTTAAATATGTTAAACTAATGATTTGAAGCTTTTCGATATCGATTGCTAAATGTGTAAATACAAGAAAGTCGACTTTATACCTAAATATAAGATTACGGAATCATCGAAATACACTCCCGTTATGCCGTTATGGCTTTATATCACCTTCATTACGTTAAAGAAGCTTTATTAACTTAAACATATTAATCTTATGATTTGAAGCATTTCTTTGTCGATTGCTAAATGAGTATATACATGAAAGTCGACTTTATATTTAAATACAAGATTACGGAATTCATCGAAATACACTCCCGTTACGCCGCTATGGCTTTATATAAATTTCAGTTCGCTAAAGAAGATTAATTTACTTAAATATGCTAAACTAATGATTTGAAGCATTTCGATATCGATTGCTAAATGTGTATGTACAATAAAATCGACTTTATACCTAAATATAAGATAACGGAATTCTGCAACAAATACTGCCGTTATGTCGTTATGGCTTTATGTAAACTTCAGTAAGATAAAGAAAGTTAATTAACTTAAATATGCTAAACCAATTATTTGAAGCATTTTGATATCGATTGCAAAATGTTTATATACAAGAAAATCGACTTTATACCTAAGTAAAAGATTACGGAATTCTTCTAAATGCACTGCCGTTATGCTGTTATGGCTTTATATAAATTTCAGTACGTTAAAGAAGGTTAGTTTACTCAAATATGTTAAACTAATGATTTGAGCATTTCGATATCGATTGCTAAATGTATATGTACAAGAAAATCGATTTTATACCTAAATAAAAGCTTACGGAATTCACCCAAATATACTGCCGTTATGCCGTTATGGCTTTATGTAAACTTCAGTAAGATAAAGAAGGTTAATTAACCTAAATATGCTAAACCAGTTATTTGAAGCATTTTGATATCGATTGCAAAAAGGTATATACAAAAAATCGAATTTATACCTAAATATAAGATTACGGAATTCTTCCAAATGACTGTCGTTAGGGCCCCCATGGCTTTATATCCCTTCAATTTCGTTAAAGAAGGGGAAAATTTTTTTAAATATGTTAAACTAATGATTTGAAGAATTTCGATATCGATTGCTAAATGCGTATATACAACAAATTCGGCTTTATATATAAATATAAGATTACGGAATTCTTCGAAATACACTGCCGTTATGCCGTTATGGCTTTATATAAATTTCAGTACGTTAAAGAAGGTTTATTAACTTAAATATGTTAAACTTATGAGGTGAAGCATTTCGATATCGATTGCTAAATGTGTATGTACAATAAAATCGACTTTATACCTAAATATAAGATTACGGAATTCTGCAACATATACTGCCGTTATGTCGTTATGGCTTTATGTAAACTTCAGTAAGATAAAGAAAGTTAAATAACTTAAATATGCTAAACCAGTTATTTGAAGCATTTTGATATCGATTGCAAAATGTGTATATACAAGAAACTCGACTTTATACCTAAATATATGATTACGGAATTCTTCCACATGTACTGTCGTTATGCCGCCATGGCTTTATATCGCCTTCAATACGTTAAAGAAGGTAAATTATTTTAAATATGTTAAACTAATGGTTTGAAGCATTTCGATATCGATGGCTAATTGTGTAAATACAAGAAAATCGCCTTATACCTAAATATAAAATTATAACATTACGGAATTCTTCTAAATGCACTGCCGTTATACCGTTAAGGCTTTATGTAGACTTCAGTAAGCTAAAAAATGATTATTAACTTAATATGTTAAACTAATGATTTGAAGCATTTCGTTATCGATTGCTAAATGTGCATATACAAGAAAATCGACTTTATACCTAAATATAACCTAACGGAATTCTTCTACATGCACTGCCGTTATGCCGTCATGGCTATATGCAAACTTCAGATCGTTAAAGAAGGTTTATTAACTTAAATATGTTAAACTAATGAGTTGAACCATCTCGATATCGATAGCTAAATGTGTATATACAAGAAAATCGACTTTATACCTAAATATAAGATTACGGAATTCTTCTGCATGCACTGCCGTTATGCCGTCATGGCTATATGCAAACTTCAGATCGTTAAAGAAGGTTTATTAACTTAAATATGTTAAACTAATGAGTTGAACCATCTCGATATCGATTGCAAAATGTGTATGTACAAGAAAATCGACTTTATACCTAAATATAAGATTACGGAATTCTTCTAAAAGCACTGCGTTATGCCGCCCTTGCTTTATGCCAACTTCAGTTCGTTAAAGAAGGTTTATGAACTTAAATATTTTAAACCAATGACTTGAAGCATTTCGATATAGATTGCTAAATGAGTATATACAAGAAAGTCGACTTTATAGCTAAATATAAGATTACGGAATACATCGAAATACACTCCCTTTATGCCGTTATGGCTTTATATCACCTTCATTACGTTAAAGAAGGTTAATTAACTTTCTTATGTTAAACCAGTTATTTGAAGCATTTCGATATCGATTGCTTAATGCGTATATACAACAAAATCGACTTTATACCTAAATATAAGATTACGGAATTCTTCTAAATGCACTGGTGTTATGCCGCCATTGCTTTATGCCAACTTCAGTTCGTTAAAGAAGGTTTATGAACTTAAATATTTTAAACCAATGATTTGAAGCATTTCGATATGTATATATACAAGAAAATCGACTTTATACCTAAATATAAGATTTCGGAATTCTTCTACATACACTGCCGTTATGCCGCCATGGCTTTATGCTAACTTCAGTGCGTTAAAGAAGCTTTATTAACTTAAATATATTAAACTAATGATTTGAAGCATTTCGATATCGATTGCTAAATGAGTATATACAAGAAAGTCGACTTTATACCTAAATATAAGATTACGGAATTCATCGAAATACACTCCCATTATGCCGTTATGGCTTTATATCACCTTCATTACGTTAAAGAAGGTTAGCTAACTTAAATATGTTAATCTAATGATTTGAAGGATTTCGATATCGATTGCTACATGGGTATATACAAAAAAATCGGCTTTATACCTAAATATAAGATTACGGAATTCTTCCAAATGCACTGTCGTTAAGCTGCCATGGCTTTATATCACCTTCATTACGTTAAAGAAGGTTAATTAACTTAAATATGTTAAACTAACGATTTGAAGCATTTCGATATCGATTGCTAAATGAGTATATACAAGATAATCGACTTTATACCTAAATATAAGATTACGGAATTCTTCGAAATGCACTGCCGTTATGCCGTTAAGGCTTTTGTAGACTTGAATAAGATAAAGAGGGTTATTTAACTTAAATATGTTAAACTAATGATTCGAAGCATTTCGATATGGATTGCTAAATGGGTATATACAAGAAAATCGACTTTATACCTAAATATAAGATTACGGAATTCTTCTAAATGCACTGCCGTTATGCCGTTAAGGCTTTTGTAGACTTCAGTAAGATAAAGAGAGTTAGTTACTTTAAATATGTTAAACTCATGATTTGAAGCATTTCGATGTCGACTGCTAAATACGTATATACAACAAAATCGACTTAATACCTAAATATAAGATTACGGAACTCTTCCAAATGCACTGCCGTTATGCCGTTAAAGGGTTTTGTAGACTTCAGTAAGAAAAAGAGGATTAATTTACTTAAATATGTTAAACTAATGATTTGAAGCATTTCGATATCGATTGCTTAATGTGTATATACAAGAAAATCGACTTTATACCTAAATAAAAGATTACGGAATTCTTCCAAATGTACTGTCGTTATGCCGCCATGGCTTTGTATCACCTTCAATACGTTAAAAAAGGTTTATTAACTTAAATATGTTACACTAATGATTTGAAGCATTTCGATATCGACTGCTAAATTGATATATAGAAGAAAATCGAATTCATAACCAACTATAAGACTACGTAGTTCTTCTAAATGCACTGCCGTTATGCCGTTAAGGCTTTCATAGACTTCAGTAAGAATAAGAGGATTAATTTACTTAAATATGTTAAACTAATGATTTGAAGCATTTCGATATCGGTTGCTAAATGTGTATATACAAGACAATCGACTTTATACCTAAATATAAGATTACGGAATTCTTCGAAATGCACTGCCGTTATGCCGTTAAGGCTTTTGTAGACTTCAGTAAGATAAAGAGGGTTAATTAACTTAAATATGTTAAACTAATGATTCGAAGCATTTCGATATGTATTGCTAAATGAGTATATACAAAAAAATCGATTTTATACCTAAATAGAGGATTACGGAATTCTTCTAAATGCACTTCCGTTATGCCGTTTAGGCTTTTGTAGACTTCAGTAAGATAAAGACGGTTAATTATCTTAAATATGTTAAACTCATGATTTGAAGCATTTCGATGTCGATTGCTAAATGCGTATATACAACAAAATCGACTTAATACCTAAATATAAGATTACGGAACTCTTCCAAATGCACTGCCGTTATGCCGTTAAGGCTTTTGTAGACTTCAGTAAGAAAAAGAGGATTAATTTACTTAAATATGTTAAACTCATGATTTGAAGCATTTCGATATCGATTGCGAAATGTATATATACAAGAAAATCGACTTTATACCTAAATATAAGATTACGGAAATCTTCCACAGGTACAGTCGTTATGCCGCCATGGCTTTATATCACTTTCATTACGCTAAAAAAGGTTAATTATTTTAAATATGTTAAACTAATGTTTAAAGCATTTCGATATCGATTGCTAAATGTGCAAATGCAAGAAAATCGACTTTATCCCTAAATATAAAATTATAACATTACGGAATTCTTCTACATGCACTGCCGTTATGCCGCCAAGGCTTTATACCACTTCAGTTCGTTAAAGAAGGTTAATTAACTTAAATATGTTAAACTAATGATTTGAAGCATTTCGATATCGCTTGCTAAATGTGTATATACAAGAAAATCGACTTTATACCTAAATATAAGATAACGGAATTCTTCTACATGCACTGCCGTTATGCCGCCATGGCTTTTTTCCAACTTCAGTTCGTTAAAGAAGGTTTATTAACTTAAATATGTTAAACTAATGAGTTGAAGCATTTCGATATCGCTTGCTAAATGTGTATATACAAGAAAATCGACCTTATACCTAAATATAAGATAACGGAATTCTTCTACATGCACTGCCGTTATGCCGCCATGGCTTTTTTCCAACTTCAGTTCGTTAAAGAAGGTTTATTAACTTAAATATGTTAAACTAATGAGTTGAAGCATTTCGATATCGCTTGCTAAATGTGTATATACAAGAAAATCGACCTTATACCTAAATATAAGATAACGGAATTCTTCTACATGCACTGCCGTTATGTCGCCATGGCTTTATGCCAACTTCAGTTCGTTAAAGAAGGTTTACTAACTTAAATATGTTAAACTAATGAGTTGAAGCATTTCGATATCGCTTGCTAAATGTGTAAAACTAACAAACAAAATCGTATTTATCCCCAAATATAAGATAACGGATTTCTTTTAAATGCACTGCCGTTATGCCGTTAAGGCTTTATGTAGAATTCAGTAAGATAGAGAGTGTTAATTAACTTAAATATGTTAAACTAATGATTTGAAGTATGTCGATATCGATTGCTTAATATGTAAATACAAGAAAATCGACTTTATACCTAAATAGGAGATTACGGAATTCTTCTAAATGCACTGCCGTAATACCGCCGTGGCTATATGCAAAATTCAGATCGTTAAAGAAGGTTTATTAACTTAAATATGTTAAGCTAATGAGTCGAAGCATCTCGATATCGATTGCTAAATGTGTATATACAACAAAATCGACTTTATACCTAAATATTAGATTACGGAATTCTTCCAAATGCACTGCCGTTATACCGTTATGGCTTTATGTAAACTTCAGTAGGATAAAGAAGGTTAATTAACTTAAATATGTTAAACTAATGATTTGAAGCATTTCGATATCGCTTGCTAAATGTGTATATACAAGAAAATCGAATTTATACCTAAATATAAGATAACGGAATTCTTCTACATGCACTAGCGTTATGCCGCCATGGCTTTATGCCAACTGCAGTTCGTTAAAGAATGTTAATTATTTTAAATATGTTAAACTAATGGTTTGAAGCATTTCGATATAGATTGCTAAATGTGTAAATAAAAGAAAATCGACTTTATACCTAAACATAAAATTATAACTTTACGGAATTCTTCTAAATGCACTGGCGTTATACCGTTAAGGCTTTATGTAGACTTCAGTAAGCTAAAAAGCGTTTATTATCTTAATATGTTAATCTAATGATTTGAAGCATTTCGATATCGATAGCTTAATGTGTATATTAGGGTGGCCCTTAGTTGTATGGAGGAAAAAAAATTTTCTGGATTCTCGATCACACCCCCTAGAAATATGCGAATACCCCAAAAAATTTTTCAAAAAAAAAAGGTTTAGAGGTTGCGCAAGGAGCTTGAAATCCTGAAAAGTTAAGAATTTTTGCCATTTTTATGTCTCAGACTTCCATATTTCAAAGCTACACTATCCCTTACTGGTTTTCCATACCGTAATAAGATCTGCATTTTATTCCCTTTTCTAAAATTACCACAATCTTAAAAATCGGTCGATTGACGATAGAGTTACAGAAATACAAATATAAAAGTAAATTAAATGTGTTGCACGTGCGCTCTCAAGCGTCGCATGCTCGTGATATACCGTTATAACGGTTCTAATGTCATTAAAATTTATATTCTGTATTGCTTAAAGCTAGTGTGCCAACGTAGTCGCAAAGTGAGTACAGAGAAATCGTGGCGTGTAGACAATTTAATTTGAAAAATATTATAAAAATGAGTGAATATAATTTTCTGTCGAAAATTTACTTAATTGGAACGTCAAGCTCTCAAATTCTTGGTGCATAACTACCATCAAATAAACAAGTGTTATCAGTTTTTTTCATAATCATAACATAGTGAAATTATCAATTCGTAAGAGTGCTAGATTGACTATACACGAAGTTTTTGTATTTTGGGAAAAAGCAAGAAATTTCCCAAATTTGAGATGAAAAACACTGCATTGACAAGTTGGAAAATATGCATAGAGAATGGCAAGCTATTGGAAAAAGTAAAAATCGATCTAGTGAAAAGCAAAATCAAAAAGTAAAGCAATTTAGTGAAATGTTAGATGATTTATTTGATATTGCTCATGCTAATGCATTCAACTAATTAAAATTGACACCGACAAAAAATTTTTGATAAATCAACGAAAAAAGGGGCGACCGGGATGTATTGGCGTTGTTGATACCAAAACTGCCCAGAAAGAGAAAAGAAAGGCAGCGATTTTAGAAGAACAAATGAGAAGAAAGATACGAGTGGTAGAAAATATGGAGAACGAAATTGAGGCAATTAACACAGAAGGTATGTATTTGAATGAAACTGCAATTTGAATGGGGTGACATTTATGTATTTGAGCAGGAGAATTGTTTTCAGACAGTGATGATGTGCATACAAGTTTGGAAAGTGAGATGGAAGAAGATTCTCATCCATTATGCTCCACTTCCATCAAAAATCGAGGAACGAAGGACGTCTTCACTGAAAGAGTCGTATCTGCCCTAGATAAATGCAAAATTAGTGATCGTTCAGCAATGCATATTGTCACTGCCGTTGCTGAAGTACTAGGACATAATACAAATGAACTTATAATAAACCGTACATCATTGCAGCGCCAAAGGCATTTAAATCGGTTAAAAAAAACAGAAAACAACAAAGAAAACCTCATGGTAAGTCGTGTACGGATTAGATCATTGAATCGCGGTATTCGGGTAATAAAACTCTCAAACAAATTTTCTTACATACATATGTATATCCCTTGAAATTTTTTATTTAAAAAAATATACATTACATCTACATATATTGCACTTGAATGAACAAATTTTGAATGGTACATTTTTTTTAAAAAGATACACTGTGGCACTTTGCATTGGGATGGAAAACTCCTTCCCGGGAAAAAACAGGTCGAGAAAAGGTGGAACGACTTCCAGTTGTTGTTACTGACAGGAATGGCGAACACTTAATTGGGGCTCCAAAACTATATGCTGCAACGGGCTCAGAAATAGCTGATACGCTGTACGGACGATATTTGAATGGGACTTGAAGGGTCATATTGTGGCCTGTTGTTTTGATACGACATCGACTAACACGGGCGTAATAAAAGGAGCTGCAACGTTGTTAGAAAAAAAACTTGAGCGAAAGCTTTTGTATCTACCTTGTCGGCATCATATATATGAAATAATGCTGAGAGGGGTTTTCGAGTGTTATTTTCCCGTAAATACAAGTAAAGACGTCCAATTGTTTCGCCGGTTTCAAGAGAATTTGGGGAAAAAATTGATAAAAACAATTTTAAAGACTTGCTACAAAACAATGAATTAAAATTACGTTTGAATGATAACATAGATACTATTTTAAATTTTTGTAAGGAAGAGATGAAAAAGAAAATAGTTAGAGATGACTATAGGGAATTATTGGGAAATTTACGTCTTTTTGTCTAGGAGCAAATAACGGCATAAAATTTCGTGTACCAGGTCCCACTCATCATGCGCGGTGGATGTCTAAGGGATTATATTGCTTAAAGATCTATTTATTTCGTGAACTGTTCAAACTAACGGAATATGAAGAGAATTCGTTAGCAAGTATATGCGCATTTATTATAAGATTCTACGTTAAGCTTTGGTTTAACTGCACCAATCCGTCTAAAGCACCTCTTCAAGACTTATCTTTTATTAAAGAAATTCGCGAGTATAGAAATGTTAATAAAAAAATCTCTGAAATTGCAATAAAAAAATTTTTTAAACACCTCTGGTACCTGTCTGAAGAATGTATTGCATTGACATTATTCGACGATGACGTTTCTTATGCCATGAAACAAAATATTGTGGAAAAAATTAAAAACATCGACAACAGCGACAACTGCGACAATGAAACGGAAAATTTAAAGAGGGTACACGTAAGATCCAGTGAAATCAATGAATTTATAAGAAAAAAAATACATGATTTTGTAACAGCAAATACAATTGATTTTTTTGGACGGTTTTGGGGTTTCACCTGAATTTCTGCAGGTAGACCCACTTTGTTGGAGGGATACAGAAACCTATCAAAAAGCTAAGGATATTGTTATAAATATAAAAGTGGATAACGACACAGCAGAACGTGGAGTAAAACTTATGGAAGAATATAATAGAATACTAACAAATGACGAACAAGAAAAACAATATATATTTCAAGTTGTAACTGATTATAAAAAACAATTTGATTCACATAATAAATCATCTTTAATTAGATCATAAGAAATAATATTATATTTTTTATTATTACAAGTTAAATTACCTTTCGCACATAACAAATGAAGTAGGGTAGACTAAATTTAAGAAAATGTAAAAATTCGAAATTTTTTAGGATTTCAAGCTCCTTGCGCAACCTCTAAATCTTTTTTGATAGATCTAAAACTTTGTATATACTAGTTTTTTGGCTATTCTCATATTTTAAGGGGGGGCGATCGAGAATCGGAATACTTTGGAAAATAAGGGCCACCCTAGCGTATATACAAGAAAATCGACTTTATACCTAAATATGAGATAACGGAATCCTTCTACATGCACTAACGTTATGCCGCCATGGCTATATGCCAACTTCAGATCGTTAAAGAAGGTTTATTAACTTAAATATGTTAAACTTATGAGATGAAGCATTTCGATATCGATTGCTAAATGTGTATATACAACAAAATCGACTTTTTACCTTAATATAAGATTACGGAATTCATCCAAATGTACTGCCGTTATACCGTTATGGCTTTATGTAAACTTCAGTAAGAAAAAGAAGGTTAATTAACTTAAATATGTTAAACTAATGATTTGAAGCATTTCGTTATCGATTGCTAAATGAGTATATACAAGAAAGCCGACTTTATACCAAAATATAAGACTACGGACTTCTTCTAAATGCACTGCCGTTATGCCGCCATGGCTTTATATCAACTTCAATACGTTAAAGAAGGTTAATTAACTTAATTATGTTAAACTAATGATTTGAAGCATTTCGATATCGCTTGCTAATGTGTACATACAAGAAAATCAAATTTATACCTAAATATAAGACTACGTAATTCTTCTAAATGCACTGCCGTTATGGCGTTAAGGCTTTATGTAGACTTCAGTAAGACAGAGAGGGTTAATAAACTTGAATATGTTAAACTAATGATTTGAAGCATTTCGATATCGATTGCTAAATATGTAAATACAAGAAAATCGACTTTATACCTAAATATAAGAATACGGAATTCTTCTAAATGCACTGCAGTTATACCGTTAAGGCTTTATGAAGACGTCAGTGCGTTACAGAAGGTTTATTAACTTGAAAATGTTAAACTTATGATTTGAAGCATTTCGATATCGATTGCTAAATGAATATATATACACAAAAATCGACTTTATACCTAAATATAAGATTACGTAATTCTTCTAAATGCACTGCCGTTATGCCGTTAAGGCTTTTGTAGACTTCAGTAAAATAAAGATGTTTAATTAACTTAAATATGTTAAACTAATGATTTGAAGCATTTCGATATCGATTGCTAAATGAGTATATACAACAAAATCGACTTTATACCTAAATATAAGATTACGGAATTCTTCTACATGCTTATGCCGCCATGGCTTTATGCCAACTCCAGGTCGTTAAAGAAGGTTAATTATTTTAAATATGTTAAACTAATGGTTTGAAGCATTTCGATATCGATTGCTAAATGTGTAATTAAAAGAAACTCGACTTTATACCTAAAAATAAAATTATAACTTTACGGAATTCTTCTAAATGCACTGGCGTTATACCGTTAAGGCTTTATGTAGATTTCAGTAAGCTAAAAAGCGTTTATTAAGTTAAATATGTTAATCCAATGATTTGAAGCATTTCGATATCGATAGCTTAATGTGTATATACAATAAAATCGACTTTATACCTAAATTTGAGATTACGGAATTCTTCTACATGCACTGCCGTTATGCCGCCATGGCTATATGCCAACTTCAGATCGTTAAAGAAGGTTTATTAACTTAAATATGTTAAACTTATGAGATGAATCATTTCGATGTCGATTGCTAAATGTGTATATACAACAAAATCGGCTTTTTACCTTAATATAAGATTACGGAATAATAAGATAAAGAAGGTTAATTAACTTAAATATGTTAAACTAATGATTTGAAGCATTTCGATATCGATTGCTAAATGTGTATATACAAGAAAGCCGACTTTATACCAAAATATAAGTCTACGGACTTCTTCTAAATGCACTACCGTTATGCCGCCATGGCTTTATATCAACTTCAATACGTTCAAGAAGGTTAATTAACTTAAATATGTTAAACTAATGATTTGAAGTATTTCGATATCGCTTGCTAAATGTGTACATACAAGAAAATCAAATTTATACCTTAATATAAGATAACGGAATTCTTCTAAATGCACTTCCGTTATGCCGTTAAGGCTTTATGTAAACTTCAGTAAGACAGAGAGGGTTAATTAACTTGAATATGTTAAACTAATGATTTGAAGCATTTCGATATCGATCGCTAAATATATAAATACAAGAAAATCGACTTTATACCTAAATATAAGAATACGGCATTCTTCTAAATGCACTGCAGTTATACCGTTAAGGCTTTATGAAGACGACAGTGCGTTAAAGAAGGTTTATTAACTTAAATATGTTAAACTAATGATTTGAAGCATTTCGATATCGATTGCTAAATGTGTATATACAAGAAAATCGACTTTATACCTAAATTTTAAATTACGGAATTCTTCTACATGCACTGCCGTTATACCGTTATGGCTTTATGTAAAATTCAGTAGGATAAAGAAGCTTTATTAACTTTAATATATTAAACTAATGATTTGAAGCATTTCGATATCGATTGCTAAATGAGTATATACACGAAAATCGACTTTATACCTAATATAAGATTACGTAATTCTTCTAAATGCACTGCCGTTATGCCGTTAAGGCTATTGTAGACTTCAGTAAAATAAAGAAGTTAAATTAATTTAAATATAGTAAACTAATGATTTGAAGCATTTCGATATCGATTGCTAAATGTGTATATACAAGAAAATCGACTTTATACCTAAATATAAGATTACGGAATTCTTCTACATGCACTGCCGTTATGCCGTTACGGCTTTATGTAAACTTCAGTAGGATAAAGAAGCTTTATTAAGTTTAATATATTAAACTAATGATTTGAGGCATTTCGATATCGATTGCTAAATGAGTATATACACGAAAATCGACTTAATACCTAAATATAAGATTACGTAATTCTTCTAAATGCACTGCCGTTATGCCGTTAAGACTTTTGTAGACTTCAGTAAAATAAAGATGTTTAATTAACTTAAATATAGTAAACTAATGATTTGAAGCATTTCGATATCGATTGCTAAATGTGTATATACAACAAAATCGACTTTATACCTAAATATAAGATTACGGAATTCTTCTACATGCACTGCCGTTATGCCGCCATGGCTTTAAGTTAACTTCAGTGCGTTAAAGAAGCTTTATTAACTTAAATATATTAAACTAATGATTTGAAGGATTTCGATATCGATTGCTAAATGAGTATATACAACAAAATCGACTTTATACCTAAATATAAGATTTCGGAATTCTTCTAAATGCACTGCAGTTATACCGTTAAGACTTTTGTAGACTTCAGTAAAATAAAGATGTTTAATTAACTTAAATATAGTAAACTAATGATTTGAAGCATTTCGATGTCGATTGCTAAATGTATATACACAAAAAATCGACTTTATACCTAAATATAAGATTACGGAATTCTTCTAAATGCACTGCCGTTATGGCTTTATGCTAACTTCAGTGCGTTAAATAAGCTTTATTAACTTAAATATATTAAACTAATGATTTGAAGCATTTCGATATAGATTGCTAAATGAGTATATACAGGAAACTGGATTTTATACCTAAATATAAGATTACGGAATTCATCGAAATACACTGCCTTTATGCCGCTATGGCTTTATATCACCTTCATTACGTTAAAGAAGGTTAATTAACTTAAATATGTTAAACTAATGAGTTGAAGCATCTCGATATCGATTGCTAATGTGTAAATACAAGAAAGTCGACTTTATACCTAAACATAAGATAACGGAATTCATCGAAATACACTCCCGTTATGCCGTTATGGCTTTATATCACCTTCATTACTTTAAGGAAGCTTTATTAACTTAAATATATTAAACTTATGATTTGAAGCATTTCGATATCGATTAATAAATGAGTATATACAAAAAAGTCGACTTTATATCTAAAAACAAGATTACGGTATTCATCGAAATACACTCATGTTATGCCGTTATGGCTTTATATAAATTTCAGTACGCTAAAGAAGTTTAATTTACTTAAATATGCTAAACTACTGATTTGAAGCATTTCGATATCGATTTCTAAATTTGTATGTACAAGAAAATCGGTTTTATACCTAAGTAATAGATTACGGAATTCACCCAAATATGCTACCGTTATGCCATTATGGCTTTATGTAAACTTCGGTAAGATAAAGAAGGTTAATTAACCTAAATATGCTAAACCAGTTATTTGAAGCTTTTCGATATCGATTGCTAAAAGCGTATATACAAGAAAATCGACTTTATACCTAAATATAAGATTACGGAATTCTTCTAAATGCACTGTCGTTATGCCGGCGTGGCTTTATATTACCTTCATTACGTTAAAGAAGGTTAATTAACTTAAATATGTTAAACTAATTATTTGAAGATTTTCGATATCGATTGCTAAATGTGTAAATACAAGAAAATCGACTATATACCTAAATATAAGATTACGGAATTCTTCTAAATGCACTGTCGTTATACTGCCATTGCTTTATATCACCTTCATTACGTTAAAGAAGGTTAATTAACTTAAATATGTTAAACTAATGATTTGAAGCATTTCGATATCGATTGCTAAATGAGTATATACAAAAAAATCGACTTTATACCTAAATATAAGATTACGGAATTCTTCTAAATGCACTGCCGTTATGCCGTTAAGGCTTTTGTAGACTTCAGTAAGATAAAGAGGGTTAATTGTCTTAAATATGTTAAACTAATGATTTGAAGAATTTCGATATCGATTGCTAAATGCGTATATACAACAAATTCGGCTTTATATCTAAATATAAGTTTACGGAATTCTTCGAAATACACTGCCGTTATGCCGTTATGGCTTTATATAAATTTCAGTACGTTAAAGAAGGTTAATTTACTTAAATATGCTAAACGAATGATTTGAAGCATTTCGATATTGATTGATAAATGTGTATGTACAAGAAAATCGATTTTCTACCTAAATAAAAGATTACGGAATTCACCCAAACATACTGCTGTTATGCCGTTCTGGCTTTATATCACCTTCATTACGTTAAAGAAGGCCAATTAACTTAAATATGTTAAACTAATGATTTGAAGCATCTCGATATCGATTGCTAAATGTGTATATACAAGAAAATCGACTTTAAACCTAAATATAAGCTAACGGAATTCTATGCACACTTCAGTTCGTTAAAGAAGGTTTATTAACTTAAATATGTTAAACTAATGAGTTGAAGCATCTAGATATCGATTGCGAAATATATATTTACAAGAAAATCAATTTATACCTAAATATAAGATTACGGAATTCTTCCAAATGCACTGCCGTTATACCGTTATGGCTTTATGTAAACTTCATTAAGATAAATAAGGTTAATTAACTTAAATATGATAAACTAATGATTTGAAGCATTTCGTTATCGATTGCTAAATGTGTATATACAAGAAAATCGACTTTATACCTAAATATAAGATAACGGAATTCTTCTAAATGCACTGTCGTTAGGGTTAATTATCTTAAATATGTTAAACTCATGATTTGAAGCATTTCGATGTCGATTGCTAAATGTGTATATACAAGAAAATCGACTTTATACCTAAATATAAGATTACGAAATTCTTCCAAATGCACTGTCGTTAGGGTTAATTATCTTAAATATGTTAAACTCATGATTTGAAGCATTTCGATGTCGATTGCTAAATGTGTATATACAAGAAAATCGACTTTATACCTAAATATAAGATTACGAAATTCTTCCAAATGTACTGTCGTTATGCCGCCATGGCTTTGTATCACCTTCAATACGTTAATGAAGGTTTATTTACTTAAATATGTTACACTGATGATTTGAAGCATTTCGATATCGACTGCTAAATGAGTATATACAAGAAAATCGAATTCATACCTAAATATAAGACTACGTAATTCTTCTAAATGCACTGCCGTTATGGCGTTAAGGCTTTTGTGGACTTCAGTAAGAAAAAGGGGATTAATTTACTTAAATATGTTAAACTAATGATTTGAAGCATTTCGATGTCGATTGCTAAAGAGTATGTACAAGAAAATCGTTTTTATACCTAAATATAAAATTACGGAATTCTTCGAAATGCACTGCCGTTATGCCGTTAAGGCTTTTGTAGACTTCAGTAAGATAAAGAGGGTTAGTTAACTTAAATATGTTAAACTAATGATTCGAAGCATTTCGATATGGATTGCTAAATGAGTATATACAAAAAAATCGACTTTATACCTAAATAGAGGATTACGGAATTCTTCTAAATGCACTGCCGTTATGCCGTTAAGACTTTTGTAGACTTCAGTAAGATAAAGAGGGTTAATTATCTTAAATATGTTAAACTCATGATTTGAAGCATTTCGATGTCGATTGCTAAATGTATATACACAAAAAAATCGACTTTATACCTAAATATAAGATTACGGAATTCTTCTAAATGCACTTGCGTTATGCCGCCATGGCTTTATGCCAACTCCTGGTCGTTAAAGAAGGTTAATTGTTTTAAATATGTTAAACTAATGGTTTGAAGCATTTCGATATCGATTGCTAAATGTGTAATTAAAAGAAACTCGACTTTATACCTAAAAATAAAATTATAACTTTACGGAATTCTTCTAAATGCACTGGCGTTATACCGTTAAGGCTTTATGTAGATTTCAGTAAGCTAAAAAGCGTTTATTAAGTTAAATATGTTAATCCAATGATTTGAAGCATTTCGATATCGATAGCTTAATGTGTATATACAATAAAATCGACTTTATACCTAAATTTGAGATTACGGAATTCTTCTACATGCACTGCCGTTATGCCGCCATGGCTATATGCCAACTTCAGATCGTTAAAGAAGGTTTATTAACTTAAATATGTTAAACTTATGAGATGAATCATTTCGATGTCGATTGCTAAATGTATATACACAAAAAAATCGACTTTATACCTAAATATAAGATTACGGAATTCTTCTAAATGCACTTGCGTTATGCCGCCATGGCTTTATGCCAACTCCTGGTCGTTAAAGAAGGTTAATTATTTTAAATATGTTAAACTAATGATTTGAAGCATTTCGATATCGATTGCTTAATGTGTATATACAAGAAAGCCGACTTTATACCAAAATATAAGACTACGGACTTCTTCTAAATGCACTGCCGTTATGCCGCCATGGCTTTATATCAACTTCAATACGTTCAAGAAGGTTAATTAACTTTAATATGTTAAACTAATGATTTAAAGCATTTCGATATCGATTGCTAAATGCGTATATACAAGAAAATCGACTTTATACCTAAATATAAGCTAACGGAATTCTTCTAAATGCACTGCCGTTATGCCGTTAAGGCTTTTGTAGACTTCAGTAAGATAAAGAGGGTTAATTATCTTAAATATGTTAAACTCATGATTTGAAGCATTTCGATGTCGGTTGCTAAGTGCGTATATACAACAAAATCGACTTAATACCTCAACATAAGATTACGGAACTCGTCCAAATGCACTGCCGTTATGCCGTTAAGGCTTTTGTAGACTTCAGTTAGAAAAAGAGGATTAATTTACTTAAATATGTTAAACTCATGATTTGAAGCATTTCGATATCGATTGCGAAATGTATATATACAAGAAAATCGACTTTATGCCTAAATATAAGATTACGGAATTCTTCCACAGGTACTGTCGTTATGCCGCCATGGCTTTATATCACCTTCATTATGCTAAAGAAGGTTTATTATTTTAAATATGTTAAACTAATGGTTTGAAGCATTCGATATCGATTGCTAAATGTGTAAATGCAAGAAAATTGACTTTATACTTAAATATAAATTTATAACATTACGGAATTCTTTTAATTGCACTGCCGTTATGCCGCCATGGCTTTATATCAACTTTCAATACGTTAAAGAAGGTTAATTAACTTAAATACATATGTTAAACTAATGATTTGAAGCATTTCGATATCGCTTGCTAAATGTGTATATACAAGAAAATCGATTTTATACCAAAACATAAGATAACGGGAGTCTTCTAAATGCATTGCCGTTATACCGTTAAGGCTTTATGTAGACTTCAGTGAGCTAAAAAATGTTTATTAAATTAATATGTTAAACTAATGATTTGAAGCATTTCGATATCGATATCTAAATGTGTATATAATAAAATCGACTTTATACCTAAATAAAAGATTACGGAATTCTTCTACATGCACTGCCGTAATACCGCCGTGACTATATGCCAACTTCAGATCGTTAAAGAAGGTTTATTAACTTAAATATGTTAAGCTAATGAGTTAAAGCATCTCGATATCGATTGCTAAATGTGTATATACAACAAAATCGACTTTATACCTTAATATAAGATAACGGAATTCTTCTACATGCACTGCTGTTATGCCGCCATGGCTTTATTCCAACTTCAGTTCGTTCAAGAAGGTTTATTAACTTAAATATGTTAAACTAATGAGTTGAAGCATTTCGATATCTATTGCTAAATGTGTATATACAACAAAATCGACTTTATACCTAATTATAAGATTACGGAATTCTTCTAAATGCACTGCCGTTATGCCGCCATGGCATTATATCAACTTCAATACGTTAAAGAAGGTTAATTAACTTAAATATGTTAAACTAATTATTTGAAGATTTTCGATATCGATTGCTAAATGTGTAAATACAAGAAAATCGACTATATACCTAAATATAAGATTACGGAATTCTTCTAAATGCACTGTCGTTATACTGCCATTGCTTTATATCACCTTCATTACGTTAAAGAAGGTTAATTAACTTAAATATGTTAAACTAATGATTTGAAGCATTTCGATATCGATTAATAAATGAGTATATACAAGAAAATCGACTTTATACCTAAATATAAGATTACGGAGTTCTTCTAAATGCACTGCCGTTATGCCGTTAAGGCTTTTGTAGACTTCAGTAAGATAAAGAGGGTTAATTATCTTAAATATGTTAAACTAATGATTTGAAGAATTTCGATATCGATTGCTAAATGCGTATATACAACAAATTCGGCTTTATATCTAAATATAAGTTTACGGAATTCTTCGAAATACACTGCCGTTATGCCGTTATGGCTTTATATAAATTTCAGTACGTTAAAGAAGGTTAATTTACTTAAATATGCTAAACGAATGATTTGAAGCATTTCGATATTGATTGCTAAATGTGTATGTACAAGAAAATCGATTTTATACCTAAATAAAAGATTACGGAATTCACCCAGACATACTGCTGTTATGCCGTTCTGGCTTTATATCACCTTCATTACGTTAAAGAAGGCCAATTAACTTAAATATGTTAAACTAATGATTTGAAGCATCTCGATATCGATTGCTAAATGTGTATATACAAGAAAATCGACTATATACCTAAATATAAGATTACCGAACTCTTCCACCTGCTCTGTCGTTATGCCGCCATGGCTTTATATCACCTTCATTACGTTAAAGATGGTTAATTAACTTTAATATGTTAAACTAGTGATTTAAAGCATTTCGATGTCGATTGCTAAATGCGTATATACAAGAAAATCGACTTTATACCTAAATATAAGCTAACGGAATTCTTCTACATGCACTGCCGTTATGCCGCCATGGCTTTATGTACACTTCAGTTCGTTAACGAAGGTTTATTAACTTAAATATGTTAAACTAATGAGTTGAAGCATCTGGATATCGATTGCGAAATATATATTTACAAGAAAATCGACTTTATACCTAAATATAAGATAACGGAATTTTCTTACATACACTGCCGTTATGCCTCTATGGCTTTATGTTAACTTCAGTGCGTTAAATAAGCTTTATTAACTTAAATATATTAAACTAATGGTTTAAAGCATTTCGATATAGATTGCTAAATGAGTATATACAAGAAAGTCGATTTTATACCTAAATATAAGATTACGGAATTCATCGAAATACACTGCCTTTATGCCGTTATGGCTTAATATCACCTTCATTACGTTAAAGAAGGTTAATTAACTTAAATATGTTAAACTAATGAGTTGAAGCATCTCGATATCGATTGCTAATGTGTAAATACAAGAAAGTCGACTTTATACCTAAATATAAGATAACGGAATTCAGCGAAATACACTCCCGTTATGCCGTTATGGCTTTATATAAATTTCAGTACGCTAAAGAAGGTTAATTTACTTAGATATGCTAAACTACTGATTTGAAGCATTTCGATATCGATTTCAAAATTTGTATGTACAAGAAAATCGATTTTATACCTAAGTAAAAGATTACGGAATTCACACAAATATACTGCCGTTAAGCCGTTATGGCTTTATGTAAACTTCGGTAAGATAAAGAAGGTTAATTAACCTAAATATGCTAAACCAGTTATTTGAAGCTTTTCGATATCGATTGCTTAATGCGTATATACAAGAAAATCGACTTTATACCTAAATATAAGATTACGGAATTCTTCTAAATGCACTGTCGTTAGGGTTAATTATCTCAAATATGTTAAACTCATGATTTGAAGCATTTTGATGTCGATTGCTAAATGTGTATATACAAGAAAATCGACTTTATACCTAAATATAAGATTACGAAATTCTTCCAAATGTACTGTCGTTATGCCGCCATGGCTTTGTATCACCTTCAATACGTTAATGAAGGTTTATTATCTTAAATATGTTACACTAATGATTTGAAGCATTTCGATATCGACTGCTAAATGAGTATATACAAGAAAATCGAATTCATACCTAAATATAAGACTACGTAATTCTTCTAAATGCACTGCCGTTATGGCGTTAAGGCCTTTGTGGACTTCAGTAAGAAAAAGGGGATTAATTTACTTAAATATGTTAAACTAATGATTTGAAGCATTTCGATGTCGATTGCTAAAGAGTATATACAAGAAAATCGACTTTATTCCTAAGTATAAAATTACGGAATTCTTCGAAATGCACTGCCGTTATGCCGTTAAGGCTTTTGTAGACTTCAGTAAGATAAAGAGGGTTAGTTAACTTAAATATGTTAAACTAATGATTCGAAGCATTTCGATATGGATTACTAAATGAGTGTATACAAAAAAACGACTCTATACCTAAATAGAGGATTACGGAATTCTTCTAAATGCACTGCCGTTATGCCGTTAAGGCTTTTGTAGACTTCAGTAAGATAAAGAGGGTTAATTATCTTAAATATGTTAAACTAATGATTTGAAGCATTTCGATGTCGATTGCTAAGTGCGTATATACAAGAAAATCGACTTAATACCTCAACATAAGATTACGGAACTCTTCCAAATGCACTGCCGTTATGCCGTTAAGGCTTTTGTAGACTTCAGTAAGAAAAAGAGGATTAAGAGGATTTGACTTTATACCTAAAAATAAGAATACGAAATTCTTCCAAATGTAATGTCGTTATGCCGCCATGGCTTTGTATCACCTTCAATACGTTAATGAAGGTTTATTAACTTAAATATGTTACACTAATGATTTGAAGCATTTCGATATCGACTGCTAAATTAGTATATACAAGAAAATCGAATTCATACCTAAATATAAGACTACGTAATTCTTCTAAAGGCACTGCCGTTATGGCGTTAAGGCGTTTGTGGACTTCAGTAAGAAAAAGGGGATTAATTTACTTAAATATGTTAAACTAATGATTTGAAGCATTTCGATGTCGATTGCTACAGAGTATATACAAGAAAATCGACTATATACCTAAGTATAAAATTACGGAATTCTTCGAAATGCACTGCCGTTATGCCGTTAAGGCTTTTGTAGACTTCAGTAAGATAAAGAGGGTAAGTTAACTTAAATATGTTAAACTAATGATTCGAAGCATTTCGATATGGATTGCTAAATGAGTGTATACAAAAAAATCGACTTTATACCTAAATAGAGGATTACGGAATTCTTCTAAATGCACTGCCGTTATGCCGTTAAGGCTTTTGTAGACTTCAGTAAGATAAAGAGGGTTAATTATCTTAAATATGTTAAACTCATGATTTGAAGCATTTCGATGTCGATTGCTAAGTGGGTATATACAACAAAATCGACTTAATACCTCAACATAAGATTACGGAACTCTTCCAAATGCACTGCCGTTATGCCGTTAAGGCTTTTGTAGACTTCAGTTAGAAAAAGAGGATTAATTTACTTAAATATGTTAAACTCATGATTTGAAGCATTTCGATATCGATTGCGAAATGTATATATACAAGAAAATCGACTTTATGCCTAAATATAAGATTACGGAATTCTTCCACAGGTACTGTCGTTATGCCGCCATGGCTTTATATCACCTTCATTATGCTAAAGAAGGTTTATTATTTTAAATATGTTAAACTAATGGTTTGAAGCATTTCGATATCGATTGCTAAATGTGTAAATGCAAGAAAATTGACTTTATACTTAAATATAAAATTATAACATTACGGAATTCTTTTAATTGCACTGCCGTTATGCCGCCATGGCTTTATATCAACTTCAATACGTTAAAGAAGGTTAATTAACTTAAATACATATGTTAAACTAATGATTTGAAGCATTTCGATATCGCTTGCTAAATGTGTATATACAAGAAAATCGAATTTATACCTAAATATAAGATAACGGGATTCTTCTAAATGCATTGCCGTTATACCGTTAAGGCTTTATGTAGACTTCAGTGAGCTAAAAAATGTTTATTAAATTAATATGTTAAACTAATGATTTGAAGCATTTCGATATCGATATCTAAATGTGTATATAAAAAAATCGACTTTATACCTAAATAAAAGATTACGGAATTCTTCTACATGCACTGCCGTAATACCGCCGTGACTATATGCCTACTTCAGATCGTTAAAGAAGGTTTATTAACTTAAATATGTTAAGCTAATGAGTTAAAGCATCTCGATATCGATTGCTAAATGTGTATATACAACAAAATCGACTTTATACCTAAATATAAGATAACGGAATTCTTCTACATGCACTGCCGTTATGCCGCCATGGCTTTATTCCAACTTCAGTTCGTTCAAGAAGGTTTATTAACTTAAATATGTTAAACTAATGAGTTGAAGCATTTCGATATCTATTGCTAAATGTGTATATACAACAAAATCGACTTTATACCTAATTATAAGATTACGGAATTCTTCTAAATGCACAGCCGTTATGCCGCCATGGCTTTATATCAACTTCAATACGTTAAAGAAGGTTAATTAACTTAAATATGTTAAACTAATTATTCGAAGATTTTCGATATCGATTGCTAAATGTGTAAATACAAGAAAATCGACTATATACCTAAATATAAGATTACGGAATTCTTCTAAATGCACTGTCGTTATACTGCCATTGCTTTATATCACCTTCATTACGTTAAAGAAGGTTAATTAACTTAAATATGTTAAACTAATGATTTGAAGCATTTCGATATCGATTAATAAATGAGTATATACAAGAAAATCGACTTTATACCTAAATATAAGATTACGGAGTTCTTCTAAATGCACTGCCGTTATGCCGCTAAGGCTTTTGTAGACTTCAGTAAGATAAAGAGGGTTAATTATCTTAAATATGTTAAACTAATGATTTGAAGAATTTCGATATCGATTGCTAAATGCGTATATACAACAAATTCGGCCTTATATCTAAATATAAGTTTACGGAATTCTTCGAAATACACTGCCGTTATGCCCTTATGGCTTTATATAAATTTCAGTACGTTAAAGAAGGTTAATTTACTTAAATATGCTAAACGAATGATTTGAAGAATTTCGATATTGACTGCTAAATGTGTATGTACAAGAAAATCGATTTTATACCTAATAAAAGATTACGGAATTCACCCAAACATACTGCTGTTATGCCGTTCTGGCGTTATATCACCTTCATTACGTTAAAGAAGGCCAATTAACTTAAATATGTTAAACTAATGATTTGAAGCATCTCGATATCGATTGCTAAATGTGTATATACAAGAAAATCGACTATATACCTAAATATAAGATTACCGAACTCTTCCACCTGCTCTGTCGTTATGCCGCCATGGCTTTATATCACCTTCATTACGTTAAAGATGGTTAATTAACTTTAATATGTTAAACTAGTGATTTAAAGCATTTCGATGTCGATTGCTAAATGCGTATATACAAGAAAATCGACTTTATACCTAAATATAAGCTAACGGAATTCTTCTACATGCACTGCCGTTATGCCGCCATGGCTTTATGCACACTTCAGTTCGTTAAAGAAGGTTTATTAACTTAAATATGTTAAACTAATGAGTTGAAGCATCTGGATATCGATTGCGAAATATATATTTACAAGAAAATCTACTTTATACCTAAATATAAGATAACGGAATTTTTCTACATACACTGCCGTTATGCCTCTATGGCTTTATGTTAACTTCAGTGCGTTACATAAGCTTTATTAACTTAAATATATTAAACTAATGGTTTGAAGCATTTCGATATAGATTGCTAAATGAGTATATACAAGAAAGTCGATTTTATACCTAAATATAAGATTACGGAATTCATCGAAATACACTGCCTTTATGCCGTTATGGCTTAATATCACCTTCATTACGTTAAAGAAGGTTAATTAACTTAAATATGTTAAACTAATGAGTTGAAGCATCTCGATATCGATTGCTAATGTGTAAATACAAGAAAGTCGACTTTATACCTAAATATAAGATAACGGAATTCAGCGAAATACACTCCCGTTATGCCGTTATGGCTTTATATAAATTTCAGTACGCTAAAGAAGGTTAATTTACTTAGATATGCTAAACTACTGATTTGAAGCATTTCGATATTGATTTCTAAATTTGTATGTACAAGAAAATCGATTTTATACCTAAGTAAAAGATTACGGAATTCACACAAATATACTGCCGTTAAGCCGTTATGACTTTATGTGAACTTCGGTAAGATAAAGAAGGTTATTTAGCCTAAATATGCTAAACCAGTTATTTGAGGCTTTTCGATATCGATTGCTTAATGCGTATATACAAGAAAATCGACTTTATACCTAAATATACGATTACGGAATTCTTCTAAATGCACTGTCGTTAGGGTTAATTATCTTAAATATGTTAAACTCATGATTTGAAGCATTTTGATGTCGATTGCTAAATGTGTATATACAAGAAAATCGACTTTATACCTAAATATAAGATTAAGAAATTCTTCAAAATGTACTGTCGTTATGCCGCCATGGCTTTGTATCACCTTCAATACGTTAATGAAGGTTTATTAACTTAAATATGTTACACTAATGATTTGAAGCATTTCGAAATCGACTGCTAAATGAGTATATACAAGAAAATCGGCTTTATATCTAAATATAAGACTACGTAATTCTTCTAAATGCACAGCCGTTATGGCGTTAAGGCTTTTGTGGACTTCAGTAAGAAAAAGGGGATTAATTAACTTAAATATGTTAAACTAATGATTTGAAGCATTTCGATGTCGATTGCTAAAGAGTATGTACAAGAAAATCGTTTTTATACCTAAATATAAAATTACGGAATTCTTCGAAATGCACTGCCGTTATGCCGTTAAGGCTTTTGTAGACTTCAGTAAGATAAAGAGGGTTAGTTAACTTAAATATGTTAAACTAATGATTCGAAGCATTTCGATATGGATTGCTAAATGAGTATATACAAAAAAATCGACTTTATACCTAAATAGAGGATTACGGAATTCTTCTAAATGCACTGCCGTTATGCCGTTAAGGCTTTTGTAGACTTCAGTAAGATAAAGAGGGTTAATTATCTTAAATATGTTAAACTCATGATTTGAAGCATTTCGATGTCGATTGCTAAATGTATATACACAAAAAAATCGACTTTATACCTAAATATAAGATTACGGAATTCTTCTAAATGCACTGCCGTTATGGCTTTACGTTAACTTCAGTGCGTTAAATAAGCTTTATTAACTTAAATATATTAAACTATTGATTAGAAGCATTTCGATATAGATTGCTAAATGAGTATATACAAGAAAGTCGATTTTATACCTAAATAAAAGATTACAGAATTCTTCTAAATGCACTGTCGTTATGCCGCCGTGGCTTTATATTACCTTCATTACGTTAAAGAAGGTTAATTAACTTAAATATGTTAAACTAATTATTTGAAGATTTTCGATATCGATTGCTAATTGTGTATGTACAAGAAAATCGATTTTATACCTAAGTAAAAGATTACGGAATTCACACAAATATACTGCCGTTAAGCCGTTATGGCTTTATGTAAACTTCGGTAAGATAAAGAAGGTTAATTAACCTCAATATGCTAAACCAGTTATTTGAAGCTTTTCGATATCGATTGCTAAATGCGTATATACAAGAAAATTGACTTTATACCTAAATATAAGATTACGGAATTCTTCTAAATGCACTGTCGTTATGCCGCCGTGGCTTTATATTACCTTCATTACGTTAAAGAAGGTTAATGAACTTAAATATGTCAAACTAATTATTTGAAGATTTTCGATATCGATTGCTAAATGTGTAAATACAAGAAAATCGACTATATACCTAAATATAAGATTACGGAATTCTTCTAAATGCACTGTCGTTATACTGCCATTGCTTTATATCACCTTCATTACGTTAAAGAAGGTTAATTAACTTAAATATGTTAAACTAATGAGTTGAAGAACTCGATATCGCTTGCTAAATGTGTATATACAACAAAATCGACTTTATACCCAAATATAAGCTAACGGAATTCTTCTACATGCACTGCCGTTATGCCGCCATGGCTTTATACACCCTTCAGTTCGTTAAAGAAGGTTTATTAACTTAAATATGTTAAACTAATGAGTTGAAGCATCTGGATATCGATTGCGAAATATATATTTACAAGAAAATCAACTTTATGCCTAAATATAAGATTACGGAATTCTTCCAAATGCACTGCCGTTATACCGTTATGGCTTTATGTAAACTTCAGTAAGATAAATAAGGTTAATTAACTTAAATATGATAAACTAATGATTTGAAGCATTTCGTTATCGATTGCTAAATGTGTATATACAAGAAAATCGACTTTATACCTAAATATAAGATAACGGAATACTTCTACATGCACTGCCGTTATGCCGTCATGGCTTTATGCCAACTTCCGTTCGTTAAAGAAGGTTTATTAACTTAAATATGTTAAACTAATTATTTGAAGCATTTCGATATCGATTGCTAAATGTATATACACAAAAAAATCGACTTTATACCTAAATATAAGATAACGGAATTCTTCTAAATGCACTGCCGTTACGGCTTTATGTTAACTTCAGTTCGTTACAGAAGGTTTATTAACTTAAATATGTTAAACCAGTTATTTGAAGCATTTCGATATCGATTGCTTAATGCGTATATACAACAAAATCGACTTAATACCTAAATATAAGATTACGGAACTCTCCCAAATGCACTGCCGTTATGCCGTTAAGGCTTTTGTAGACCTCAGTAAGAAAAATAGGATTAATTTGCTTAAATATGTTAAACTAATGATTTGAAGCATTTCGATATCGATTGCTAAATGTGTATATACAAGAAAATCGACTTTATACCTAAATATAAGAATACGAAATTCTTCCAAATGTACTGTCGTTATGCCGCCATGGCTTTGTATCACCTTCAATACGTTAATGAAGGTTTATTAACTTAAATATGTTACACTAATGATTTGAAGCATTTCGATATCGACTGCTAAATGAGTATATACAAGAAAATCGAATTCAAACCTAAATATAAGACTACGTAATTCTTCTAAATGCACTGCCGTTATGGCGTTAAGGCTTTTGTGGACTTCAGTAAGAAAAAGGGGATTAATTTACTTAAATATGTTAAACTAATGATTTGAAGCATTTCGATGTCGATTGCTAAAGAGTATATACAAGAAAATCGACTTTATACCTAAGTATAAAATTACGGAATTCTTCGAAATGCACTGCCGTTATGCCGTTAAGGCTTTTGTAGACTTCAGTAAGATAAAGAGGGTTAGTTAACTTAAATATGTTAAACTAATGATTCGAAGCATTTCGATATGGATTGCTAAATAAGTGTATACAAAAAAATCGACTTTATACCTAAATAGAGGATTACGGAATAAATATGTTAAACTCATGATTTGAAGCATTTCGATATCGACTGCGAGATGTATATATGCAAGAAAATCGACTTTATACCTAAATATAAGATTACGGAATTCTTCCACAGGTACTGTCATTATGCCGCCATGGCTTTACATCATCTTCATTATGCTAAAGAAGGTTTATTATTTTAAATATGTTAAACTAATAGTTTGAAGCATTTCGATATCGATTGCTAAATGTGTAAATGCAAGAAAATTGACTTTGTACCTAAATATAAATTTATAACATTACGGAATTCTTTTAATTGCACTGCCGTTATGCCGCCATGGCTTTATATCAACTTTAATACATTAAAGAAGGTTAATTAACTTAAATATGTTAAACTAATGATTTGAAGCATTTCGATATCGCTTGCTAAATGTGTATATACAAGAAAATCGAATTTATACCTAAATATAAGATAACGGGATTCTTCTAAATGCACTGCCGTAATGCCGCCATGGCTTTATATCAACTTCAATACGTTAAAGAAGATTAATTAACTTAAATATGTTAAACTAATGATTTGAAGCATTTCGATATCGCTTGCTAAATGTGTATATACAAGAAAATCGACTTTATACCTAAATATAAGATAACGGAATTCTTCTACATGCACTGCCGTTATGCCGCCATGGCTTTATGCCAACTTCAGTTCGTTAAAGAAGCTTTATTAACTTAAATATGTTAAACTAATGAGTTGAAGAACTCGATATCACTTGCTAAATGTGTATATACAACAAAATCGACTTTATACCCAAATATAAGATTAAGGAATTCTTCTAAATGCACTGCCGTTATGCCGCCATGTCTTTATATGAACTTCAATACGTTAAAGAAGGTTAATTAACTTAAATATGATAAACTAATAATTTGAAGCATTTCGATATCGCCTGCTAAATGTGTATATACAAGAAAATCGACTTTATACCTAAATATAAGATAACGGAATTCTTCCACATGCACTGCCGTTATGCCGTCATGGTTTTATGCCAACTTCAGTTCGTTAAATAAGGTTTATTAACTTTAATATGTTAAAATAATGATTTGAAGCATTTCGTTATCGATTGCTAAATGTTATATACAAGAAAGTCGACTTTATGCCTAAATATAAGACTATGGAATTATGGCTTTATATCACCTTCATTACGTTAAAGAAGGTTTATTAACTTAAATATGTTAAACCAGTTATCTGAAGCATTTCGATATCGATTGCGAAATGTGTATATACAAGAAAATCGACTTTATACCTAAATATAAAATTACAACATTACGGAATTCTTGTAAATACACTGCCGTTATACCGTTAAGGCTTTATGTAGACTTTAGTATGCTAAAAAATGTTTATTTACTTAATATGTTAAACTAGGGATTTGAAGCATTTCGATATCGATAGCTAAATGTGTATAAACAAAAAAATCGACTATATACCTAAATATAATATTACGGAATTCTTCTAAATGCACTGCCGTTATGCCGCCATGGCTTTAAGCCAACTTCCGTTCGTTAAAGAAGGTTAATTAACTTAAATATGTTAAACTAATGATTTGAAGCATTTTTGATATCGATTGCTAAATGTTATATACAAGAAAATCGACTTTATGCATAAATATAAGACTTGGAATTCTGCCAATGTACTGCCGTTATGCCGTAATGGCTTTATGCCCACTTCCGTTCGTTAAAGAAGGTTAATTAACTTAAATATGTTAAACTAATGATTTGAAGCATTTCGATATATCTAAATTTTTTAAAAAAATTTTTTAAAAT